>PVJH01009813.1:0-77023 GCA_004026705.1 Nesogale talazaci | reverse complement strand
ATAGTCTTTCTTGTGCCTTTGTTACATGTATTCAATCTATATAGCTAGTTATTTCTGATCAGTCAGGGGGCTACCCTGAGACTACATGCCGTGGAAGTGAGGAGAATGTCCATTATAGGCATATGTGCAGTATGACTTAAAAGGCCCCTAACTTTGAGCTAATATTTAAAATCTGGGAAATAGGATATTGGTGTTTTCACTATAATTTTGTTCTAACTAATTAGTGTAATGCTCATTGTTTCATAATTCTTTTCAAGTTCGGATACGTGCTTACACTCTGGCAATTCAAAGAGAGAAACAAGAAAGGTAATAAAACAGTTGTTGATCAGGCATTCATATTTCAAGGTGAGGGGCACAGAAGAGCCATAAAATGATGTAAATGCTTATAACATAGGGATTTGCATACGTTATCTCTGTCATTGATTTTTTTCAGTAAGAAGTTTGTGCAAGTGTTATTAATAATAACGTCCAAACCAAACCCTCTGCGGACTCCTTAGGGATCCCGGGGAGTTTCTGAGACTGTAAAGGTGCTCTGTGTCGTCCTGCAGAGCTTCGGGTTATTTCTAACTGTTGACCATGCACAGATCAGCCAATGCGCAACCACTGCACCACCGGGGCATGCTGAGAACAGGCTACGTTAACTGAAGACTTAGCGCATGACTGGAGTGCTGCGTGGATATGGTACATCGAACTGTGTTCTCTTAAATATGAATTGGAATCGTATCTCTTAACTGTGAATGTAATGCCTTGCGTTATCAGGTAATATAATCATCTTTCACAATTTAATCGAACTTAACGTAATAAAATCGATCAGTGGAGGTCATGCCAGGATGGAGTGGAGGCTAGGTCTAATTTCTTCTGAGTCACACCAAGAAAAAAAAACAAAACAGTATCAAACAAAGAAAAACAAAAACACACAGGGAGAAGAGGGAAACTTTGAGTTTTTTCTATGAGGCAAGGAATGGAGGAATACCTGGGATAACTGAAAGAAAGGATCATCATAGCCAAGACAACTGACTTCTGAAACTGTTAGAAATAAAGTTCTCCTTGATGCAGTCGACCTGCACTTGTTGTAGCAGCACTACATAACTAAGAGAAAACACTCTTTTTTTTTCTTACAATTCAAAAAAGAATTTTCAGCATTTTTACAGATGAGGAGCTGAAAGATGTAGAGGTAAAATATTCTATCTATGTCTAAGCTAAAAAGCAGAACGATTTCTACATGCAGACTCTCTCCTTATTCACTATATGTGACTTAATATTTGTAAATGTGAAATGTTCACGATCCTATGAATAAGTATCATAGGAGGTAAGGCAGCTATCATGGTGACTAATGAAGTGTATGTATTTGGAAATGGACCATAGCTAATAAAGTATTTGTAGACTTATCCAAGCACAGATTCAGGTGGGGAAACTAAAGAGTTTATTTATTCAGTTACTTTTCATAACATTCTCTTTGTCAAAATTTAATTGACAAGATGCACAAGATTGGTGCAGCTAGTGGAAGTGTCTTGGATACATTTTCCACTCTGGAAACCAGTACTTCTTTGTCTCTACTCTGCTCTCTCACTTGTCAATTCCAAGAATATTTTAATGGTGAACAAGGAAAATGCAGTCCCTTTTTGGTACTGATTGAACCATATCCTTTCCTGCTGCTGGAGTATTACAAGGAGGGGCAGGGTAATTCTTTCCTGTGGGTCATTCTGAAGGCAGCTCAAATGCATCTGCCAGGAGAAACCTGGATGAACACAGCACTTTTCTCTGCAGATGGCTGCACCTATGTAGCTGGCAGTGCCTCTTAGTATCTTCACAGGCTGAGAATCATTATATGTTATAAATCCAATAGTGCAGACATAATTTTTAAGCTCAGAGTAATTGCTAAAATTAAAGGTTTTAGCAATTATACTTACTATTACATGATTTTGCAAAGGTTATCATTTGCACATATTTTGACCTCAAGATTTTGACTTTTTCTCTATGCACCAAGAAAATAATGTAATATTTAAATGTGTTATAATTATTATACATGAATATTCTTTTATAAAACTTCTAGCATTTATAATTAATATTGGATTAATATGATCCCATTGTATTAAAGAAAATCCTAAATGTTTGAAATCAGAGAATTAATTTTTTCAATTTTCAGTTCATAGCATTCATAATTCAAAATTATATTGAAATTATCTTGACTTCAGACTATTCAGTAATTGTTATAGATTTTTATACACTTTAAAGTTATTTCAGGTTTCTTAGAACAAACATGCAAAAAGTTTTTAGCTAATTTATATATCACAAATAAAACTATTGCTATTAGGGTTCCAATTCATGCAGTCATGGGTTGCTTCCAAACAAAATATGTTTAAACATGTCCCTCCAAACAGTGTTTAGCTGCACACAAGTCCTATCCGTAAACATTCATGTAAGATAAGTAAAAGAGAAACCAATGGAAATGCAAAATGGATTAAATTGACATACAGCAACATAAAGACAACAATAACAAGCAAAAGCAATACCATCAAGCCCATTTTTGACTCCTCGCAAGCCCAGAGCTCAGGGTAGAATGGCCAGTGTAGTTTTCAGGACTATAACTCTTTCAGGCATAGACAGACTTATGTTTCTCCTGTGGAGAAGCTGGTGGCCTCAAACTTCTGAGGAACAGGTAACCCAGCATGTAACCAGTGTGCCACCAGGCTAGATGTGGTGGTAACATAATCTGGTGTCAATTTGAAGATTAAGAGTGTAGCAGTGGAGTCTTGGCTGTCAGTGTGTGCATGGCCTTCCCCTAAGGCTTCTGGGAATTCTGGATTTCCTCTTTGGAGGTAGGAGGCACACCCTCTCTCTGGGCTCATTCCTGACAAGACTGACTCCCTGCAAGACATGCCTCAGGAGAAGCCACATGGGCTTACCCTGACACAACCCTGGGAGCTGATGCTGCTGCGTGGACCTACTCTGATGCAACCAGACCTCGGGAGCCACAGAAGCCATGAAGAGACCCCCGACAATGCTGACACTCTTACACCACCACTGGATCCACAGACTTCCTACCCACTAGCCTGGGATCATCCTGCATTCAGCATTATCGCATGTGTTCCATGAGTCTGAAGAGTACTTTATAAATTGACATCAGACATATGGGTTAATATTGGACTTATAGGCTTCAACTGGACTGAGTTGGATGTTTTCTCAATATTCTATTGCACTTGTAGATAAACCTCTTTCTAACATACAAGTAAGTGTCTATGCATTTGTTTTTCTAGTCTACCCAGAGTGACACTTTACACTTATCATTTTAAGTGCCTAAATTAAAATACATAAATAAATGAGACTATATCACCCCAAATAAATACAAACCATAGCACTATTTAGTATAACTAGCCAAATATATACTTTTAAAGCTCAGGGAGATTACTGGTAGAGCAATTATGCTTAACAAAAGAAAGAAAAGTGTAACATGTCTTACATGGAGAAGTGTATATTCTGTAGAACATGAGAAAGCAAATGCTGCTATGCAATTTGGCAATTACTTTCCCTTGATGAATCTTGTTTTGTTTTTTTGGTTTCTGACAGTCCATCGACCAGTAGCATATACATGCTATCTAAGATTCTCTAATCTTTCTTAACACTACAATTAGTATTACAGTGTAGAGTATCATGACAAATACTATAGTTGCTATTTTGCAAAGTTTATAGAGTTGTTATTTTATAAAGGTAGGCTAAAAACCTGCATTTTACAAAGGTTGTTAATTTTTATTTGTAGTTCCATATATATATATACATATATATATATATATAATTAAAGAATGAACAAACCTTTAAATATTTAGGAATCTGACATAAATAGGATCATCAAGAAGAAATTGGTGGATGAGATAGGCTAGGCACATTATCAGTATAGTGAAGTAGAAAAAGCCATTAATATAAAAAGGATTTCTAGATAGAAAACCTCAAAGGCAATGTGAAAACATTTAAAAAGAACAATCATCATGGCAAGAATGTAAAATATATCTATGTGCATACATTTATAGGTTTAGTATTAAGGTGCTGATAGACATTGGGCCTTCAGTCAAGTACTCCCTCGCTAGTTCTATTAAACTGGCATTCCATGATGCTCGCTTTCCCAGCACGATCACTGAAGGCAAATGGGTGCATAAGCAAATGTGGTGAAGAAAGCTGATGGTGCCTGGCTATCAAAAGATATAGTGTCTGGGGTCTGAAATGTTTGGAGGTAAACAAGAGGTCATCTAGTTCAAAAGCAACAAAGCTCACATGGAAGAAGCACAGCAGCCTATGTGATCACAAGGAGGTGAAAGGATCCGATAGTGGGCACCAAAGAACAAAAAAGTCATTATGAATGAGGGGAAGTGCAGAGTGAGTACTCCAAGTCCATCTGTACACTTTGACTGGCCATCCCCTCATAGAAAGGTTGCAGGGAGATGAACCAGTCAGGACGCAATGTAGTAATGAAGAAATATACAACTTTTCTCTAGTTCTTAAACGTTCCCCCCGCCCCCGACATGATCCCAATTCTATCTAATAAATTTGGTTAGACCAAAGCATGTCCATTGGTACAGATAGGAATTGCAAACTCAGGGAATCCATGAGAGATGAATGCTTCAGGACCAGCTGTGAGAGTGGCAATACCAGAAGGGTGGAGGGAAGGTGGAGTATAAAAAGGGGAACTAATTACAAGGGTCTACATACAATCCCACTCCTGTGGGATGGACAACAGAAAAGCGGGAGAGAGGAGACATCAGACAGGGTAAGACATGAAAAAATAATAATAATTTATAAATTATCAAGGGTTCATGGACTAGTGGATAGGGAGGGGAAAATGAGCTGGTACTAAGGGCTTCAATAGAAAGCAAATGTTTCAAGAATGATGATAGTAACAAATGTACAAATGTGTTTGACACAATGAATATATGTGCGGATTGTGATGAGTCGTAGGAGCCCCCAATAAAATGATTTTTTTTTAAAAAATAAGAAGGCTAGTAACAACCCTCGATCATGATCAGAGAGGATTTACCTGAGACATAATCTATCTGTAGATCCTGAAATGGATTTGGGGCTTCCAATGTCATCCACAGCATTCTACAAACAAGTGTCCACAATTTAAACTCTGCTACCATTTTCTCCTTCGTATTTGGATTATATTATTTATGACAAGCCTTGTATCACCCAGGCTGGTGTTGTTTTCTATGTAGTTTTAGCTGTTGTCTCATATAGATCTTGCTTCTTAGGTTGTTTAATTGCTTGTTCATAGACTCCTTCTATATGGCAGATGAGGCTTGAATATTTTCCTCAGTTCTGTCAACTCGAAAAATGTCAATTATATTCTGGCTTTCTAGTTTACTATTTACATAATTAATTATAATATTTTGCCCTCCTGAACTTCCTTTAAATATTCTATTTAGACATTTTATTAATTATTTCTTCCTTTTCCTCTATCGACTGATCATGGAAGAGTATATTTCAGAGACTCTTCTGAGATCTATTTCAATTCTTTATTTCATTCATCTTTTTAAAACTTTCTAGTTTCTTCTGTTCATGATATCCTTTGTCCCTTTCGACAAACCCATTGGTCTTTGAACATTATTGGTATATTTATCAAATTTATTCTAGAATGATTGTGTAAGTTACATAGATTTGTGTGAACTTGAAAACATAAAAGTGTAGAGGTGGAGCTAGGCTGAAAAAAAGGGCATTTGGGATTTTTGGATTTTGAACTAGTGTTTTGCACCTGAAGACAGAAAACTTAGTAGTTATGAAGAACGTCTCCTCCATATGACTGAATATTAAAGTATGCCTGCAGACAACCTGTGGCTGACTTCTTTGGTGACTACCTGGATTCACTAGTGGAGTGGAAGTTTGAGAAAAGCAGCAATAGAGAGATGGATTGCGTCTGGCCAATGACTGTCGTGGACCCGATTCACAGGTGTAGAGAAGATATAGTAGCTTGACTGGTCTGAAGTTTAAAGTTTTGACCAGATAGGCTCATTGAAAAATTGAGAAAGGGTCCAGTTATCAAAAAGCCAAGTGGCCAATGGACCCTGGTGAGGCTAAGGGAGGCAGTCTACATAAGGTTGACCAGAACCCGACCAAATGAAGATAAGATTTTTTGAGTCAGTGACTTACTGAATATTGCTGCTTATTTTGTGGACAGCCTGTCCTGATTTTGACTTTGCTTCTGTGTTCAGAGGCACAAGGTTCCAACTGGGAAGAAGATTTTCACATCAAGAAACATATTTTACTCCACAGAGACCTGGGTTGGTATAAATGGGCAGTGACGAGATTAGATACCCTAAATGGGGGTGAGGTATGAAATGACTAGCTTACAAACTTGACTGCCTTGGGGGATATGTTCATAAGTTTATGGTGTGGGTGTTCAAATAACTGTAATTCTTAAAGATAGAATATTTTTGCCCATTTAGCTAATATTATTTTTAAATGAAGCTCTCACCTTTTGAGTTGTATGCATTTTAGTTCATCCTGTTAGGCACAGGTATGATTTTTACTATTGTCTTTGTTTTGCAGATTATGTATGGCTAAATAGTTGTATAAAAGTGTCAAGTTGAGAAGGGGTGGTCTGTGATAGTCACATCATCTTATGCCAATTTAAAGATATAATAGTGTAGGGGTGGAGTCTAATCTGTCAATCAAGTCACAGTCTGATGGTGACTCCTGGTGGAGAGGACCTACTCATACGGTGGTTACTGGAAACCTCCCTCTCTTTCTCTGCTTTCATCTTCCTGCTACCTGAACTCGATGGCAGCTAAGCCTCGGAGAAGCATTGGATTCACAAAACTTGTACCCACAAGCCTGTGATATTCTTTCATTCTAAATCATTGCTTACAACTGCATGAGTCTGAAGAGGGACATATGGCCTAATATCAGACTTAAGGACTTGCATTCAAGTGGGCTGGGATCTTTTCCTGATATATAAAATTTCTTGATATAAAGTTCTTTCATACACATTTTCTACTGTTTACTGGTTTTATTTCTCTAGTCAATCCAGCCTAACACACTTTTTAAATCTATTCTAATACAATTTAACATTTATTTGTTAGCCACACATTTAATTTGCATACATGGAGTTTCAATCATCATTTATCATGAAATGAATCAAGCAAATTTTGGAGGATAAAAAGACAAATAATAGATTAGATGTGGAAGGTAAATAAGATAAAGTGAAATAATTGATACTTGAAGGTTCATAATTTGTAACTGATAGAATTTGGTTTCTAAAACTTTAGGACATAGAATACATATTTTCATTTGAAATGTGTTTGTTAAGAATTTAGGACATTATTATGGAGAATTCAAGGAGGAAAAAGAAATATTACTCTGATTTAATTTGATGATTTAAAAAACATTTTGAAATTTCTGTGCATACATTTTAGTTGCAAAATGTATTAATGAAGGTAGCATGGGTAAACTGAAGATTATTGTCACAGGCACTCACTGAAGGAGTAATGAAGGCACGGATAGCTGAAAAAACTTAGTTATAGCATTGTTTTGTATGAAACAAGAAAAAAATAAGTGAAGATAACTCTGTTACACATTTTTTGGTATTTATCTTAAAGGAAAAGACTTTCTTACTTTCTAGTGCCATATAGGCTTGATAAACCCCTGAGACTATCCACCCCCCCAAAAAAAATTCTTTAAACCAGTTTGCTTTATCTAGTAAATAATGTCTGCTTTGAACACTAAGCACGTTTAAAACTATGACATCATGAAAATAACAAACAAAAAGAAAATTAGAGGGTGTAGCCATAAGTTCCATAATTTATAGTATATTATCAATGCCCTTGAGTTGCAAATATACTAATGATTTAATTGTACTACGGTGTATATATTCTCAGTAACAGCATAAAAGGGAAAGAATCAGTAAAACTGTGTGAAGGTTCCCAATTTCTGCCATATGAATAAATAATAAAATTGAAATAAATAGTTTTCACATTTGTTTATGTCAGGCCTACTTTTGTCCTCAAAGTAACATCCTTGTTTTTCAATATTCTAAAGGATCCTTCTGTAGCAGATTGAACTTGTGCCATGTGTCTTGATTTTTTAACTTTTTCTTCCATGACAATGGATTATGGATCCAATCAAAATTAAATCCTTTCATTAAATACTTCCAATGATCTCTCCATTGAAAAAAGGGTTGTGGGGAGAATAGATTGGTGAAGCATGATATAAAATAGGGACATCTGAATATCTTTAATTTCTTTGGAACTAGTACGATATTAATTCTTCTAAAATAAATTGTTATCACAATAATAGCTGGGTGTCTAATTTGTGGCAAAATGACAATTGTTTGTAGAATTCAAAGTTATATAAATATAGATAAACTATACTGAAAAAGGAGAGAGAGAGAGAGAGAGAGAGAAGGCTTTCTACTCTTGTAAAAAGTTGTCAATAAAGAGAATTTCTATCATATCATGTAGAGTTGCTATACATCAACTAGATGGGAGTGAGTGAGGGAGAAGGAAAGCATAGGAGCAGTCAGCTAGGAAAGAATGAGTGGAGAAAGTGAGAGAACGCATTTGGCCCTGACAGACTGCATAAAAATAACTATTTCTCTTTCCTAGTTTATTAGATGAAATCTTCAAAGAGTCATTGATATTATATATATGATAATTATTTACATATGTTCAACTCAATCTATAGTGCATTTGACAATCCCCCACCCCCCAAAAAATATTCCCATAGTAAACTTTTTTCCTGGCACATATTGTCTCAGACACCATTACTCAAGATGCACACACATACACATTTTGGGAATAAGTAAAACTGTATATAAATATAGATATGTTGTTAGTCACTCTGGATGTAACACAACTAATGACAACATCATGTACAATGGAAGGAAATGCTTCCCGGTCCTATGCCATTCCATGAGGTGTTGTGGGTCACAAGGAAGGAATGAGTCAACCAAGGATCAGTATAGCACCAACAAAACACAATCATTTCACCCCCCCACCATAACGACCCCTGTCTTGTCTTTGAGTTCGGGCTACACCGAAGCATGTGCACTTGTACAGATAAGGACAAACGGAATCTGGGTCAGATAAACCCCTCAGGAATACAAATGGAGGTAGCTTTACCAGGAGAATAGGGGGAAGGTGGGGAGAGAAGGGAATGGAGGGAGAACCGATCACAATGATCTGTGAATAACCACCACCTTCAACCCCTGGGGGGTGAACAGCAGAAATGTGGGTGAAGGAAGACAGTGATTGGTGTAAGATATGAAAGCAATAATAACTTATAATTTTTCAAGGAGGGGGTGCAGTGAGGAGGGACAAAAGAAGAGCTAAAACCAAAGGCTCAAATAGAAAGAAAATATTTAGAAAATGATAATGACAACATATGTACAAATATGCTTGTTACAATCAATGTATGGAATGTGTAAGAGCTATAAGATGTAAGTGATAAAATTATCTGTAAAAATAGTAGACCAGTATAAGGATACATTCAAAGATGAATGCAGGCTTCTGTTTCCACATCATGTAATTCTATCAGATTTCCCAAGCAATGGGAATGTAGAACTCTCTGAATCATACATCTTCCTTGATGTGCACATCTTAAAAACCCTTTGACTGAGGAGACATCAACTCAGCTGAGGCTAGTTTTGTGAAATGCATTGTTGTAAAAAATCATATGCTAAGCTCACCTCAAATCAACAGACCATCCTACCAGCGATAAGCAAAACTACTAGAAATTCAAGTCAAAATGTGGAGAGAGGAATATTTATGTCTCAGAGAAGGCAATTGCATTTTAATTGGTGGATAAACACTGAAGAGCAAGCTCACACTGGGAGAAATACTTAGCAATATTTATATAGAATATATGCCCAGTAATACATTCCTAATGGACAATTTTCACCTAGTTTCTATCCAGTTCTTGGTGGCCCAAGCTGTGTGCTGGGGACCACTAGGATTTTAAACTGTTCCTTCAAGGTATACAGCATCCTTCATAGACCTCTTCAAAAAATAAAATGAAATGAATATTGTTGAAAGCTTTGTCCTATCACCAACCTGATTGGAAGTAGTGTACAGCGACTTAGAAATTTAATCTGTACCTGTCAGCATTTCATGCATCGAAGTCTATAGCTGGTCTATGCTTATATAATTTTTTTTCTCAACATTGTTTTAAATTCCATACCCCTGGCTTAATTAATGACTGACAATAGAGTTACCTTATCTCCCAGAGAAATAATTGATGATATTCTCTAAAATAAAATTAAAATGATGTCTCGAACATGAACTACTTTTTAAAGTTAGGTTTTTAGGCTTTACTGAGTCCATTCTGAACCAAAGGGACACTATGCACAGGAAAAGGAAACACTGCCTGTGTTAGTCTGAGTAGACTAGAGAAACAAATTCATAAACACACATGTGGATATAAGGGAAAGGTGTATGTATAAGAGGAATAGAATGTTGAGAAAGCATCCCGACCCAATCCAGTCCAAGGTCATAAAACAGCCCAATATTAGCACATATGTTCAATACCAGTCTATAAAGCCTCTTTCCGTCTCACAAGGCATGTGAAATGATACCAGGATAATCACAGGACATGTGGTGCAGTCCTGCATACCCAGGGACAGTAGAAGCATGCCAGCACAGGCAGGGCTCTCCCCATGACTCCTCATATCCAGGGCTCAGGGCCCATCAGCAGTATCCAGTGGCAGTAAAAATATCTCAGGGCTAGTAGGGGTCTTCCTGTGGCCTCCCAAGCATCTCAGCCCTTCTAGGAGTCTCCATGTGGCTTTTCTGGGCCCAGAGGTTTGGTTCTATCAGGGTAAGTCCATGTGACTTCTCCTCTGGCTCCTCCAGTCTCCAGGAATCAGAATCTATCAGCCTGCTGTCATTTCATCTTGTCAGTAGTTCGTCTCCAAGGAACTGAAACCACAGTCTCTCACTTCCAATAGGAAATACTGAGATTTCCCAGAATTCTCAGAAAAAGCCATGCCCACATAGAGGTCTCATTTTCTATCTCCAGATTGACAAGGTAGACTCCACCCCTATGCTCTTAGTCAAATTGACACCAGAGTACGTGACTGCCACACTGCCCAATGCTGCACTATCCATACACTTGTTCCTATATTGATAGCATTGTTGCAGCACTGAGTCGATCAACCTCATTCAAGACCTCCTTCTTCTTCACTACCCCAAGCCTGATGTCTTTCTCCAGATACTGGTCTTCCCAGTGAACCAGAGACCTACATCAACTAAAGATATATGAATGCAACTTGGCCTTGCACTTACTTTAATCTAAGGATAATTAGTTTATAATGAATGGCACTGCTGGATGCTTGCCCTCCTGAAGAGATAACTGGAGAAAGAGGTGCTGTGACAAAATGTATCTAAGAAACTAGGTGATGCCACGCTATTAAAAAGAATAGCCTCTGGGATCTTAGAAGTGTGTCTTCAAATAGATAGTCATATAAGTGGGATTTTAACGAAGACTATAGGCAAGAAGCACACCACCCAATGTGATCCAAGGACTATAAAGAATGAAATCCAAACCTCAAGAAAAGAATGTTATCAGTGCTTGATTTGTGAACATTTTGCTTTGCATAAGGCTAGGAATGACAATGGAAGCTCCAAATTTGTTTGCAGGTGCACACATAAATTAAGCTTCCATGAATACCCTCTGAACACAGTCCAGGAATGTGAACAAATTATTATCAGACAGTGCATTGCAAAGTCAATTTTGGCAGTTGTACTTAAGTTAAAAATGTAATATCTTATCATCTGATCGCCTTTTTGATTCTTTCAAAAGTTTTTTCCAGTTTAAAAAAAATGGGGAGAGGAAATCCATGTGGTTTAAGCTTCAGGTTAGTCCTTTCTGACCATGGACCAGAGATTTGAACTGCTGCCATACAGAGTGCATTTCACCCTGGACCATTGCACATTTAACCTGACTAAGTTAAAATGTAACACCTCATCCTTCAGTCTCCCACGTGACCCATCTTACATTTGGCTCTAGTTTTTGTTTGTTTTATCTTTGACTGAACATTTCCACAGCTGTACTTTGTTATTGTTTTTATGTGTATGAAATCCAAGTCAGATAAATTCAAAGAGACAGTAACTGTAGTAGTGGGCTTTTGAGGATAGCAGCAGAGGTTGGGGTTAAATGGGTAACTGATGGCAATGAACTCAAGAAATATTCTAAAATTGATTCTGGTGATGATTATACTGTTCTTTTAAATATGATTGAACTGCTGAATCTTATGATATGTGAATTATATGCTAATAAAATGTAAAAAGAAAGTGGAACAGGACTTTTCCTTCTATTGTAGCAACTTCTTGTTTAAAAGAGATTAGCTTTAGTCTAATGATTTTGTTAAATACAATTATAAAGCAGCATAAATTTGATATTCTTCTACTTAGTACAGATAAGCTACTCAGTGCATCAGATACCTAGTAAGGGTCAGGAAAGATTAACAGGTTAGTTAGAAGTTTAGAGCACAAAAAATGGGAGCACCCTGAATTTTATTTCATAAATACTACAGTAATAAAAGAGTATTAGAAAATTTGAAATGCTTCAAAAGCAATGATGCAATATTTAGAACCAAAAGGTATTATACTTTCAAATCAAATTAAAAATCCTCACTCACCTCATTACTTGAGTTTTATTTAACATTTGAAATTTCATAAGCACAGCAATATATAAAAATTCTCATCATGTATCCGCAGCACACACAATATCTCTCAAAGTACACCTGCTATCTTTCAATAATGTTAAACCCTAAGCTACAGTTTCTGAAAGGTATTTTAAAGAGTCTTGAGGGTTAATTTTATGTCTCACAAAATAATTTGACAGGTTGCTTTAAATATGAGACCACCCGTAACAGCAGTGAATATAGGTGGAACAGAGAAAGTCATAGATGGGCACATTTGGGAACATTTATTATTCCTGGTGCTATCAAGAATCAGGAAAAACATGAGGCCTACTCCTCCCACAAAGAACTATAACCTCGGAAATCCACATGACTAGTTCCGCCTGTCCTAGAAAGCTGCTGTGCATTTGAATCAACTCAAGGGCCTTGAGCACGACCTAGGATAAAGGTGGTACAACTCTTCCTAAAAGTGATTTAGAAACTAGATGCTTTCACATTTTAATAGCTGCATATAACAGGTTGGAGTGAACTAGATAGCAGTTGATTTATATACTAACCTTAAAATAACTATAATTATCATTGAAGGCCATGAATTTTCTTCCTTCTACTTTTTGAATTATGAAAGCTAATTCTCTGTCTGGGCAACTTTGCCCTATCTTTGGAAAACACAATCAGTAGAAGGGATTTTCAGTACAGAGCATGGACAGAGTCAGGAATGACTAAATAGTTGTAGAGAATGAATTCTAGAATAATGTTTAAGGGCATTTGTGAGAACCTGAAAGATAAATTTCATATACATTATTTATTAAATATCTCATTTTTAATTTCCTAGTTTGTCACCCCCTCCCCAAAAGCTGATGACATACTATGCATATTGCAGTCATAAATATTTGAATTCTGAGATCCTTAGTTATATAAAAATATGATATTGCTGCATAAAATATCATTCCTACAATCTCTGATAAAGTGATATTCAATTTGCATGTAATATTATGATAAATTATTCATTTGCTTTTAAGATAATATTTCATTTAAGACAAACAATAATAACTACTGGATTAAGTTAGCATTAAATTTGAGAAATATTTATTTTAAAATATCTCTGATCTCCACAAGATTAATTGAAACTTGCCCTACCTCACATAACAATTCTTATCATAAAAGCATTAAATATTCCAGAAGCCAAATGTTTCCAATGCATTATATTGGTATCATTCAAATAAGTACAAGGAGATTACAAATCCAGATACTTAAAACAAGTATCTCTCAGCAAATAATGAATATCCACACATACTATGATATTCTGTATCTTTATCAATAACAAATCAAATAAAATTATAATTTAAAAATAGTCTATAAAATATGACACAATGTTAGTCTTGGAAAAGCTTTGATTATACAATATATTTTAAGATAAAAAGATATCTATATATTCGCAATCCGACACTGCTTAGTAACCCTTGTTACTAGGTATCATCACATCAACAGCAACTCATAGTATCTTTATATATAACAGAACCAAACACTATAGATATTCCTACAATATTTTTTCTATGCTTCAATTCACTGTTGCAGCCATTGTTATGATCACTTAATATAAGCCCTTCCCTCATTTATGGACTCTTTGCTTGATCAAAGATGATGTCCACCGGGCTAAGCGCCGTTGGCGTCGTGGTTGTGCGCAGGACTGCGGCCCACTGGGATGGAGGTTCAATTTCAGCAGTGGCTCCACAGGAGCAAAGGCTGGGCTTCCTACTCCCACCACCAGAGGGCAGTGATACCCCCCATAAAAAAAATTATGTCCACATGCAGGGATTGGTCACTCCTGATAACATACCCAAGTAAGTGATAGTCTTACTACCCATGTGTTTAAGGAGCATACTTACTTCCAGCACATTTCCCCTTGAAATCCTTGGAATATTGAACATTATTCTTCAATACCACAATTCAACAGCATTAATTATTCATTAATGTTATTCGTTGTATAGATTCCACATTTTCACAGGGTGATTGCAAACACCAAGGTTTCCATGAAGCAGACTATTCTTTAGTGCAAGCTGTACTTCCTAAAAATTGGAAGAGATCCTTCAGCTGATCTCCTGAGAGGAACACACACTTGTTTTCCCATCCACCATTTCCATGAGTTTGAGTAATATGTTCTCTTTCAAACACAATTTTCTACTTTTTCATCTAGTTTCTACTGTTTGATGCAAGGGAGACATAATTCACAAATGACAGTCATGGGTAGAAGGAGTATTAAGGAAATTAACCATTTATAATGTTGGTGAGATGGTCAGGTTATAATTGTGCAATCATGCTACAAAGTTCATCCAGGATTGCTCATAAATGCCCCAATCGTATGCGACTGAATTGTAAATTTCACCCAAAAGGCACTCAGCTCCCAATCCAGGAGTCAGCACACCCAGCTCTCCCAAATAAGTGTCCAATCCAATGCCCTTGCTCGCTGAACTGGGAAAACCACCACTCTGCTCCACGCTCTGGTCTTCATACTGCTGTTGCTCTTCTGAGGGCCCAGCAGCCTTTGGGCTCAAGGAGTTCATTGACAGGGAGCTCAGGGTCCAGAGGAAACACACTACTCCTGGCTCTTACTGGTAATGAGGCCTTATTCTCTTGCTTCTTAGAGAATACCTTTTCTATCTAAATCAACCAACAACCAAGCTCCTTGTCATCTAGTTACTGCTGGCTCATAACAAGATAGAATTGGCTGCATGAGTTGCTGAAACTGTTTAAAGGAAGAGAAAGTCCTGCCTCTCTCTCATGGAGCAGCTGGTGGTTTCAAACTGCTGGTCTTGTGAGTAGTAGTCCTAAAGTGATCAGACTTCCCACTTTTTAACAATTTAACAACTTCCCATGGTGTTTTAAGATTAAAATAAATATATTACAATACTATTTTTGCATTCTATGAAAATTTTTGTTGCTGCATATAGACCAGATTTTTCATCAAGGCTTCCCCCACCCCACCCTCCGGTCAATGGTGTCCCACTTAAAATCTGATCACTTTAATAAATGTGTAACTTATATGTAGGCTACATTTTTTCCCAAGTGGATGGCCATTCAAAGAATTCTGTTGGCAGTAACTGACAAGTGAATCTTACTTTTGCTTTTCCCCAAGTTCTCACCCTGATCCATGGAGGAAAAGGATTTTTGGTAGGCATTATACAGAGACTCAAGCTCAAGGAGCCACATTTTATAATTCACTGGCCCTACATGTATACGGATCCAAGGAAAATTATGTCCTTGATAACATTAGGACTCATAGTTTACTCTTTGCTTTCACCAAGCAATGTTGTGCTATTTGTAGATTTCCCCATTGATAACAATAGGTAACATTATAATAAATGGAGAAAAGATTGAAATTGTCAAGGTTTTTTTTTTTATTGCTTGATTCCACATTCAATGTTCATAGAATCAGCAGTCAGGAGATCGAGGGAGGCTTTGCATTAGTTAAATATGCTGTACTATACAAGACCTCTTTATAGCATGGAGAAAGCACGAGGGTTATTTTGAGGACCAAATTATGCCTAACACAAGCCACGGTATTTTCAATTGTCTCGCATACCTGTGAACATTGGAAATTGCATAAGTGAAACCAAAAGGGAATCTATGTGTTTAAACTGTGGTGCTGGCAAAGAATATAGCCAGCACCAAAGTCTGCCAAAAGGATAAACACATCTGTCTTGGAAGAAGTAAGGCTGGAATGCTCCGTAGAGGCAAGGAGGCTGAGACTTTGCCCTACGTATTTTGGATTTGGTTAGAAGAGCCCATTCACTGGAGAAGAACAGCATTCTTCATGGTGGTGGGTTGGAGATAAGTCCCCCTCACATGTCCCTAAGTAAAAGCTATTCCTCACAATGCCACCCATAATAATGCCAATTTTAAGGTGCTACTGCAAGCACATGACTGCTACTCTATATGCCTGAAGGGCAACTGCTTGAAGGCTATTTGGCTAAAGATTGTCTGCCATCAAAAGCAACCAGTCTGCATTGTCTGTCCCACCCTAACTAGAGCCCACGCCCTTCTGATGCCACTACATTCCCTAGGAGAAGAACTCAAAGGCATCTAAGGTCAAACCAGCTCAGAGACCTATGTTAGGATGCCATCTTGAGTACAGAGCCCAACCATCTTGTTACATATATGTCTTCTGTCACATGAATGCCTTAGTGCCTTCCTTTCTCATTGCATGTATACCCATAACTCGTCCCTTCATGTTTCAAGAGCTTACAGTTGCTTGTTTGCCCATGATTATATAAGTCTATGAGCAAATAAGGTACAGACTCATTTTGTTTCTGTCATCATACAACAGGTGAGTCCTTTCATGTTTTATCTTGTCTAATATCTCTTTAATTTAATTCTCAAGTATACATCAGCCTCTTGGTCCCATTCACTTGTAGGGAGGCTGGTCCCCATATTATGCACAGGGTGAATATAGTGAGATTTGACTCAATGGCACCTAACAATAAAAACATTGATAAGGAGCCTTCTTCCAATCTTGACAATGGTTCACTTCACATATTTTAGCTATTTGAATTATTTTTTCAACATACAGATAGAAGTGTGATGGAATGTATACATCCTCGATGCACACCTTTCCTGCATTTATAACACTTATTATCCCCTTGTTTTGTATGGAAGTCTAGGCCTACAGTTGAATATGTGGACCCAAGAAAACATTCCTCTTTAGCTTTTAACCATGATCTTCCTGATAGCAGCAATGATATTCCTCATCTTATGTCCTGTTTTGAATCCAGTTTTTGTTTTTAAAATTCTATAACATGGCTCTGTTATCATCTGGGGATTTGATGAAAATCTGTTAGCAGTATCCATTTGAAATCCTTAGTCTTACTCCAGGAAGTTGTCATTGCCTTCTCAAAAGACTTTTCTGCTGCTCAGACTTCGATTCAACTCTCTGGTCAACAGACTCCCAGAAGCCACAATTCATGGACCCTCTTTTAAAAGGAATCTGACTGGGATTAATATTGAGACAACTAGACCACAGCTTTCAACTAAGCAGAAACATATTCAAGCACATCTTGTTTCAGATCACTCAGTCATATATATAATCTGGAGTCTTAAGAGGAATGTATTTTGTCTTCTGATCATTTTTTCTAAAACACCAAAAGGAAAATAAACTGATGTTGATCCGATTCCAGCTTAGAGAACCTAGAAAATTATGTTTCTGAGGCTATCTTTGTAGAAACAGACTGCCTCATCTTCTCATTCTTCTGCAGTTGGTGGATTTGGATTAACGACCTCACAGTTCACCCACTGTGTTCTAAGCTTCCTTCTATGAATTAGTGAGCCCAAATATTAACAATTACACTTGATACACCTTTCAGTGTCTTTCCTCAACTTACATCAAGCTTCAAAACCAGGCAAAATACTCATCAAAAGTGCTATGCCTTTCATGCTTTCTTTCTCTGAAAATAGAGGTCATAAGCATATATTTTTCTCAATGGATTATTATAATTTTGTGTATTCTCTCTTGGATATATATCAGCATATATCTACTCCATATATTCATTGGTGACATGTCCTTTATATCTAAAACAATTAAAATATATTTCATATATAAAAAATCCATGTAACTCTTTCACCTGATTGTTGAGAACAGAACAGTGAACATTTCCTATTAAAAATTCTTTGTGCATACTTCTCATCTGTTTCCAGATGAATATGCAGGTGCCGTGGTTAGGCATTAGGCTGCTAACTGCTAGGGGACCCTCTGCTCCTGTCATGTCTCTGATCTCCAATGACCTGCACGGGGTCACTGACTGCAAGATGAATCTCCAGTCAGCTCAGTGCCGGTGTGGAAGAACACATATAGAAAAATTAGGATCTACAAGTAATAGAGAAATTGTTGTTGTAGAGTTTCTCCTCGTTTTCAAATACAAAAACACACAAAACAGTGTTTTTTAAAAATAGCTTTATCAGTTTATACAATTCTCATAGTTATTTAAAATTCAGTTTTCTATACAACCTTATCAAGATTTAGTATTAATACTTTTATTGAACTCTTCTTCACCTTGTCAGGGTGAATTTAACACTTGCAAACACTAGATTTCTATTGAGAAAATATGAATCTGTCAAGAGCTGGAGCATCTTTCAAGACTTGATTCTTTTTTATAATTACCAGGATGTGAAGTGTCTTTTATTGAGCTTGCTTTGCTTAATGGGTGTCTTTCTTTCATTTTTCTTTCATAATGTCTTATTAATGGATAAAATTTCTTAGTTAAATGTAATAAAATATATTAACCATTATGTAAGGGTTCATGCTTATATCTCATTTAATAAAACTTTCCAGAGCTCCACACTCTAAAAACATTTTATTTAAATGTTGATAATTATCATAATTATGCTATGCTATGTATTATATAGTACTTCTATACTGTGAGTATTCCTATGCCTGTAATCAATATGAACTTCATTTGATCAATTCTATGACGTTAAAATTAGCCTTTCTAATTCATTCTCAATGCTACTTTTAATACACCAAGAACCATAACTTATTTTTGAATTAATGTATTGGAGACTCATATATTTCTTATATTCCATACATCAATTGTACCAAGCATATTTTTATATATGCTGTCATCACCATTTCCAAAACATTTTCTACTTGAGTCCTTGGTATAAACTCCTCTTCCTACCCCCCCAACTCCAACCCACGTGAACTCTTGATCAATTACATATTGTCATAATTTCATAACTTACAATGTCCGTTGTCTTCTTTCACTCACATTTCTGTTATTTGTTCCCTTGGGGGTTTGGAGGGGGCTATATATCCAACCTTGTGATGGGCTCCCCCTTTATTTTAAATGGAATGCAAGTAAATTTTCCTTTCTCTTAAGCATTTTGAATGTCCCTATGAAAACATCATATTCTCTTAATATAATTTTATTTGTTATTTCATATCACCTTATATGCATTTCACATAAATTAGAATAACTATATTTATATAGATCCTTTATCACCTGATATTATCTTTAAAGTGGTAACATTAGTCTATTTTTTATTTAATATTTTTATTTTAATATTTTAATATTTTCATAGAAAATATTAGATAAGTACTTTACTTTGCATATAATGCTTTCTTGTTTTTGCATTATTCTTTCAATTAATTTATAAATGAATATTTTGGCATGCTTTGTGTTTTATCATTTCCAGGTTACAGGTTGGGATGTTACATGTTTATGTGCTTGTTCTGAAGTTTCATAAATATTTACAAAAGGACCATTTTTATGCCTTTTTCTTTGACCATTTTATTGTAAATTTTATTCAAAAGTGGAATTGTTCTAGTCTAATTTTATCAGTGTGTACTTTAGGTGAGAAGAAACACACTTTATCTTACATAACCTTCACTCATTCTTCCTTCTTAAGATCTATAGAAGTTTTCTAGAGATATTAGGTAAGTTCATTTAGGATTTATCACTGATGTGATTCTTGCATTAATTTTCTTTGTCTTTTAATACTTTGCTTTTAATCTTGCCAACTTTAATTTAAATTGCATAATACTTTTAAAGTTATAATGTTAAAAAATAACATATTAAAGATCTTTTATGGAATAAATCCTTTAAATGACTTACCATTAATTTCTGTATTAAGCTCAAGCACAAACAAAAAAGATATCAATCAACTACGTCTTCATTCTTAGATATTTATTCCAGATAATTTGAAATGTCTGAATCTTCACCCTGCTTCTTGGCTGCTATTTGGTAACAAAGATTTCATACTATTCAGCAAGTTCACAATGCAAAAAGCATATTGAAGATGCACAGTAAGCATTATTCATCATTCATTAAAAATTTTCAAATGTCCATACACGTAATACAATTATTATAAATGGGATATTATAACATTCTGGGAACCACTTAATAGCATTCAAAGTGGCACTTCATTTTCCTAAAATAGTTTGATAATGTTAATTTGGTTTTAATCAGTTTTAGCTTCGCTCTTTAATGCACCAGCATGCTATTAGCTATTCTTGCATGAAAAGTACATATATATCTCCTAAAAATATGAACAGAAATATTTAGCCAAATGAATTTAGATTATTATATTAAGTTCTAAAGTACATGAAACACTATAAAAATGTATTTCAAGAAAACAGGTGAGCTCTGTATGATGTTTCATAAGTGCTGATTTCTAAAAGATTTCAAATAGATATTCTATGACTGTAACACTGTTTAGAATAAGAAATATGTTTCTTATAAGTAGCAAAACAAGTGATATACTATCGATATGGCATTTTAAAAGATTTTTTTGTTACAATTGATTCAATTTTGAAGGTACAGGAAATATAATAGTTGAATTTAAAAATGCAAAAACATGTTTTGAAAATACAGTGTGCATATTTATTTGGGATTTGAGTTTCATTTATACATTTGATGGATATAGCTATTACCCTCAATTACATAAATAAAAGTATGCTGTATTCCATGATGCATATGTTCAATATCAAAGTAAAGACTATACCTCACACATTTCCTTTTGTTAAATATGATTATAAACATCTGGCATCTACTTACCTAAATACCAAACCAAAGCATCTACTAACTTACATACCAAACCAAAACAAACTTACTACCATAAAATCAATACTGATCCATAGCGACCCTTGTGTGTTTCCAGGAATGTAACTGTTTATGGGAAAAGAAAGCCCAGGCTTTACCTTGCGCAGCTGCTGGTAGGTTCAAAGTGTGGACCATGTGGATTGTAGCCTACCATGTAACCAACCACTACACCACCGAGGTTTACATATTTCTAAAATCACCGAACCCAGGGATGCTCACACTTTTTCACCATGCGAGCTACTTAAAAAATGATCAAGTCAAAATGATCTACCACCTACAAAAGTGCAAAGCACACTTATTTTATTTATTCATAAATACACTGAGAATTCATTTTATGTACAATGTATGTTTTTCTACTTTACATAACAGCATGAATCCATATTGCACAACAAAACACAATTAACTGTGTACATTCTTGTCATTATCTGAGTTTACTCTGATGACTTGCACTGAATGAAGTGAAACAGGGATGTATAGTCCAGACAGTAGCTGCTGACAGCCAGCCTCAAGAACACTTCCAGATGATCATCGGCCATGGTGGAACAGTACTTGGAATTAATGATCTTTATGTGGGAAAAGGCTGACTCACCTAACTTGGTAAAGCTGAATAATGCAGTCTAGGAGGTATCACATTTTCTCTCATTTGGGTACTTTCCCTCTGTGACTAAGTTCCAGAACTGTTTCCCTGTCCTCTGGACTTGAGCTGAATGTCAGGTTGTAGAGTCAGATCCCATCTTCCAATACAGAAGAGTTCAGGTGAACCAGTGTTGCGATTTTTGATACAAATGAATCAACCTCAGCATGTTCCAGAAAAGGATAGCACATGAATATAACTGCTACATTGTAGTGACTGGCTTAACAAAGAAAAGTGCTGAAAGTGTTTTGACTTAGTGTGTCAGTTTTGCTGCACTTAGCACAGTTGTGTGCACATTAGTTAGATACATAAGATTACATATGATCGGTTGTGCTCTATGAATTAAGTGATGGGGTTGATGATAGGCTTACGACTATTTCTTGAATGCCATGCAATGTACCCACACCACATTTTCAATTGACTACTAGATGGAGATCTAGCTACCTATTGAGTACCTCTGATCTAACCAATTTGGTATTACCATTGCTACCACATGCCATTTGAGGAAACATGGCACAGAGAAAATAAGCAATTAGTCAAGAAGGTAGATTATGAAATGGTAGACCCGTGAGTTGAACATACGGTTTTTGAGCAAAAAAAATCACACAATTGGCTCCAAAATCAATAATCGTGGAAGCTGGATTCCAGAAATCAAAGTTGCATTTCAGTGGGCAAAGCTCCTGCAAAATAATTTTTTGTTGTTCTTGTTAAATGATCTGTACACAAACACAACAGAACTACACACTGTTTAGTCCTATAATTTCTTCACAAGTGTTGCTATGCTTGAGCTCATTACTGTAGCCACAGTGTCACTCCATGTCTTACAGTCTTCCTTTTTTTTTTTTTACTGGTGACTTTATAATTTACCAAGAATGAGGTCATTTTCACGGAATTGGTCTAATAGCCTGAAGACCTTAAGTCATTGCTTTGCCACCTTCAGTTCTAAGGGCATACTGCCTGTACTTTTCTGAAGACATATTTATTTGATATTTGTTAGTCAATGTCCAAATTTCACATGCTTATTATGAGGCTATAAAAATACCATGCATTGGGTCGGGAGCATGTTAATCTTCCAATCGATATCTTTGCTCTTCAACATTTTAAAGAGGTCTATGCAGAATTGCAATAGGTCTTTTGATGATTTGATTACTGTTTCCATGATCATTGATTTGACATTCTAGCAAAATAAAATTTTGACATCCACCTTTCCTTCCCCCCATTTTGCATCATGTATATTGGTATAACTGTGAGGATTTTTTGCTTTCATAATATTGAGTTGCAATACATCATAAAATTTATGGTCTTTGTATTTTCATAAACAACTGCTTTAAGTCTTCACAGCAAGCAAGGATGTGTCACCTGCTTAATCCAGCTTGATAGTAAGTCTTCCTCCAATTCTAGTGCCCTGTTCTTCCTAGTATTGTCAAGCTTTTAAAATTATTTAATAAACACACAAATCGAAGAAGTATGCTGCAGGAAGAGAACATACCCGTTCCTATTCTGTAACCACCCAGCATTCCCTTGTGCTATGGTAATGATTGCCTCTTGAGCCATGTGCCAGTGCCACAGGGTCCCCTTGAGCATAGGGAAGTGTTTTGGAAGTCCTGTTCTTCTCAATGTTATCCATAGTTTTTCATGGTCCACACAGTTGAATGCCTATGCGTAGTCAATAAAATAAAAAGAAAGTACACCTGGCATTCTCTGCTTCCAGTCAAGAATCTGCTCAAACAGCAATTGTATCTTGATCCATATGTAGATTTCCTATGAGCACAAGTAAGTGTTCTGGAATTCCCATTGTTCTCAAAGCTATTCCTAGTTTCTTGTGAATCACATGCCTTTGTACATGCCTTTGCATAATCAGTGAACCACAAATAAACATCTTTCTGCAATTCACTGAGGTTAGCCAAGATCCACCTGACATTAGCAATGATATTCCTTGTTCCACACCCCGTACTGAGTCTGTTTGGAAGCTCTGGAAGCTGTCTGAGAGTGTTGGATGATCTTCAGTAAAACAAAGATATTGCTCTATTTGAACATCCTTTAGAGTTGCCTTTCTTTGGGTGGGGCGGGGGGGCATCACCACCGGTGGGAGTAGGAAGCCGAGCCTTGCTGCTGGATTTGAACCTCCAACCTAGTGGGCCGCAGTCCCACGCACAACCACTACGCCACCGGGGCTCAGTCTAGAGTTGCCCTTCTTTAAATGGATCCACATATCAAATTCTTTAAGTCAGTGTGTGAATGAGTTGTCTTCTGAATTTTTTTCTCTCGTAGACTAGTGAGTGCATCAAATGTTTGCTGAAGCACTTCATTGAGCATTTTATCAATTTTGAGGTCTTTGTAATTAATGTTTTCAATGCAGCTTGAGTTTCTTTCTTCAGGACCAGTGCTTATTTATCATGTGTTACATCTTAAAATTACTGGATGCTTGCTAGTTCTTTCTGCTACAGCATCTCTGTGTATTCCTTCCATCTTCTTCAATGCATACAGCATCATTCATTTGGAGGCTCACACCTCCATGCTTGAATTTTTACTTGAGCTCTTTCAGCTTAATATAATTGAAGAGGTTCCTCCCTTTTGGATTTCTAACTCTAAGGTTGTTCAGATTTCATTATTCATTGTCTTCTAGAGATGTTGTTGAAAACTTCTATCAGCTCTTAGACTTAATTTCACATGCTTCAGCTACTCTATAGTCAAAATGTGATTTGGTCTCTTCTGATAAGCACATTTTTTCCTTCTATCTTGACTTCTAATAACGCTCTGTTTCTTCATGTATGATAGTCTCAATATCATGGCAAAGCTCATGAAGTCTTCCCCCATTAATGTTTAATACATCAAATCTGATCTTGAGATGTTCTGGAAATTCATGTGGGATCGTGCAAGGTCCTGTTTTGGTTCTGGAGGATTTATTTTCCTTTTATTTAACTTCAACCTGAATTTACATGTGAGCAACTGAGTTGGTTCAAGGCTTGGTTTCATTTTATTTTGTTTAATCATCTTATTGGCGGCTTAGACACCTCTCATCACAGTGGATACATCCATCCATTGTGTCAAGCATGCTTATACACTTGCTGCCATCATCATTGTCAAAACATTTGCTTTCTACTTAATTCCTTGGTATCAACTTCTCAATTTTCCCCTCCCTTACTACTTCCCTCTCCCTCATGAACACTTGATAATTTATAAAATATTTTGTCATGTCATACACTGTCCAATGTCTCCCTTAACCTCTTTTTCATTGTCTGCCTAGGAAGAAGGTTATATGTAGATGCTTGTAATCAACTCCCCGTTTCTACCCCACCTTCCCTCTACCATCTCGGTATCACCACTCTCACCAATGGTCTTGAATGGTTCATCTGTCCTGGATTCCCTGTGTTTCTGGTTCCTATCTGTACCAGTTTACATCCTCTGGTCTAGCTGGATTTGTATGGTAGAGTTGTGATCATGATAGTGGATGGGAGGAGACATTTAGGAATTAGAGAAAAGTTATATGTTTCATCATTGCTACACTGCACCCTGACTGGCCTGGTTTTACCTGCTAATATTAATATTCTCCAGTTTCTCTTCTCAGAATTTCAGTCAATTTGATTATTCTGTATCCTTTCATGAAGATGGCTAAATGTCTAGTCACCTTCTATGATGTTGAAAGATGTGCTTGATGATGAAGTTATTGGTCTTGTAAAACTTTGAATGCAAACTCCAGAAGGTTTTATTTACTCCACATCAAATGGCCAACTCTACCCTGCAAATACAGTCACCTAAGTTATATTTTGAGTGCCATAAGGCCTTAGGGTGTTATATTCTGGCATTCTCTGACAATGTTCTCCTATACATTAGGTTTTTAGTAATGGACAATGTTTCTATGGTATCCATAAGATTTTATATGGTTCATCCCATTGAAGTGGACAATCTATGCCTTCTTCATAGCATGTTCTTTGTCTGATAGAGCTGTTGAAAATTGGGTGACTCTGATGGTTTTTAAATAGTGTGCCATGGTCATCACCACAACAAAACACAAGCTATAGCAATATGACAAGCTGACAGAGAAGTGGCAGTCAAATGCAAACACCTGCTATCAAGACCTTGTGAGTCTGCAACTGTAGAGTGGACCTCTAACCTAGAGTTTCAAGTGAACACCACACAAGTTTGACAAGCACTGATTTTACTAATACCAACATACTTGTATATACTAGAGTATAAGTCAAGCTTTTCAGCACATTTTTAATGGAGTTTTTGTGGTAAAATTAGGTGCCTCAGCAGATATTTGGGTGGACTTATACTCAAGTACATATGGTAATTATATTTCATACTAGTTATACTAGTTCATACTACTAGTATTTCAATTAGTTATTACCGGAGCCCATAAAGGGCTCCTCACATAGAATTCGTAGCTATTGTCAGGACCCATTTAGAAACAGAAAATCTCCAGGCTTATGAAACTTAAGTATACATTAACTTTCTGGCTCACACAGCATTCTCTACTTTTATTTTTCTAACTCCTACTGAACTCTTTCCTGTTCAGTATTGAGATCTATAAGCCGGAGACAATGTTCTCTATTAAAGGGTTGATTTAGGAAATAACAGGTTACAATGCAGGTGAGAGATGCGTGTTCAATTAGGACACAGCATGAAGGGCATGCTGCTGTGTCATAAGCCTTGACCCACAGGCTCTGAAGTACAGTTCTTTGAGCCCTGCTGTCTTCATTATTGGTTCCTTGGAAACTCACTGGGGCAGTTCCACCCTGACCTGTAGGCTTCTTTATGAGGTACATGGACTTGATGACAGTGAGGTGGGCATTTTGTATGTCCATTTGATTTTTACCTCTCTTGCTAGGGATCTCAATTGTAATGGTTACACAGAATGCATATTGAAAAGTATTGATCGAATTGCCATTTGTTTGATTGTTTTTTAATGAAAGTTAACAAGTTTGAGTGTCAGTGAGAAATGCTTAGGCTTAAATTGCTTATTGGGACATATAGCAGAGTTCTTTCAGATTTACTAGCAAATGCTCAGAGGGCGGTTATCTCTCTGTTGTGAATGTCAAATCAAAGGAATTTAGCTTGAACTCTGTGGGTCAGCACACCCAGTTTCCTGAATTAAGTGCCCAGAAGCCTACTTCAATAAGCCTTGTCCCCCAAATACTGAGTTCCATTTCAGGGGTCAGCAAGCCCCATTTCCTAAAGTAAGAACCTATGGGAACCGCAGTCCATCCCAGGCACTCAACTCCACTTTAGTGATTGAGCAAACCCAGTTTCTCCAATCTTATTTACAACTTCTAAAGAGAGAATCCTAGTGGTATCTTCACTCTTCTTCTTACCAGATCCATGCCATAAAAGTTGTTTGGTGGGCTAGATATTTTGGATAGAACACCACATGAAATAATTCACTGCTTATTTGCTAGTCCAACATGAAAGGACTCGGCTCACTCTGTGGGTCAGAAAACCCAACTTTTCCAATAATGGACCCAGAGGCATCCAACTCCACAAGCCAGACAACTAGCCAAACACCCTCAACTGTACATGCTTGCAGTAAGTTCAGTACTATGGCAATCATGTACTTGTGTCAATTCCATGATTGGGAGTCTAGGGGTCTAGTCTAGCTTGTCAATCTGGAGACAGTCAATGAGTAGCCAGTGAGGCCCTTGTGTGGGCATGGCTTTCTCCTGAGATTTCTAGGAAATCTCACGGTATTTCCCAATTGAAGAAGAGAAACTTGACTCTGAGTCTCCAAGAGATGAGAGAGATGAACTACTGACAAGATGAGATGACAGCATGCTGATTGATCCTGATTCCTGAAAAATGGAGGAGCTGAAGGAGAAGCCACATGGGCTTGCCCTGTTGGAGCCAGACCTCTGGGGCCGGAGAAGCCACAGAGAGACTCCTGCCAGCACTGAGATGTTCCCACCGCCAATGGATACTGCTGATGGACCCGAAACCCTGGAAATGTGGAGCCATGGGGAGACCCCTGCCAGTGCCAGGACGCATCTACTCCACATGTTTCCTGAGTCAGAAGGAGACTTTATAGACTGGTATCGAACTTATGGGCTAATATCGGAAGACTTGACTGGGTTGGGATGCTTTGCCAATGTTCCCTTCCTCATGTATATAAACCTTTCCCTTATATCTATATGCGTGCTTAGGAATTTGTTTCTCTCATCTACTCAGACTAGCACAAACACTCTATCTCATGTTCTGCCTCTTGATTGTGTTGCTACTGCTGCACTTCCCCCACCCCTCTGAGGATATTTCTGTGGTTCAAGGGCGTTTACTGCGTAGGAGTCTCAGGATCCAGAGGGTGTGTTCCACTGCTGCCTCTTGCTGGTAATGAAATCCCCAGGGTAGCTTCTGAGAGCACTTATTGTATATGCAGAATGATGCAACTGCCATGAATCTTGTCAATAAGTACTCACAACTAAGTCCTCTCAGTTCCCTCTCCATCTTTTCTAACTCAGAACCACTACGGTTAGAAAATCCACATTCAACTACTCAGCAGAGCAAAAACCATGTAAAAAATAATGGCTAGCTCACTGAAATGGCTTAGTAAGTAGAGCAACATTGAACGATTTGAACTTCTAAACTGTATATAGTGATAATTAAAAAAAAAATGAGTGACTTTTGACAGACCCCAAAACAGATAGCAACCACTGCAGCAGACAGCTAAGGAAAAATAAAAAGATAAACTTTGCAGTAAGTATGAGATTGAAATCAGGCACTATTCAATGACTTACAACAATAAAGAAACATATAGTTTACTGAACAGATTAAATTATTTAGAATTAAAATGACCTGAATTGTGAGCCAACTCTAACATATATGAACTATATTTGTGTGGGTGCATCTTATGATTATCCCTGCTTTAGTATTTCTACTTAATAATATACAAAACATAGACCAGGAAATATTTGAAATTATTAAATTCAAATGTATATGAAAAATCAAATCAAATCAAACTCACTTCCATCACATTGATACCTAGTCATAGCACCACATATAAAAAATAACAGACCTGCTTTATTTATTCAAATAAACTTTATTTGAGCTTCTGAGATTTTAAATATTTGTGGTGGCAGATAGTCTCCTCTATTGCTGATAAATCTGAGATGTGACTTTGAGCTAAGCAGCTCAAAGTGTAACCCACATTAGCACTAAGATTCTTTTTGTTTTGTTTTGCTTTTTGGGGCATCACTGCCTTCTGGTGGTCGTGCGCGCTACCCAGCACTGTTCCTTAGAGCTGCCACTGGATTTGAACCACCAAGGCTGTGAGCCGCACTCCCGCATTCAACCACTTATGCCACCGGGGCTCAGCCAGCACCAAATTCTTATATCTAAAAAAGCTCAGCAAATAACTTCTCCAAATTTTTATATTTTCTTTTTGCTCTAACACAAAGGCATCACATTAATTCTGAGTCAAATATGAGAGATTTAATAAGAATATTGATACAGATGTTTCTAATTTTATATTTGTGATAATAATTCACCTTGATGACATTCTTTGTTGTTGACTAGATGATGGTCTTATTTATATGAGTAAAAAACACACAAAATAACATTATTGCTGAACTAACTTGATAGTGAAAGAAAGCTGTTGTTTTTTTCTTAGATTACATTAGTATCTCCCATTTTTACTAACTTGCTATCTTATTCCTGCTAGCTATACTTTGGTGAACTGTTTGAATTTTCTGACTCCTATGAGGAAATTGGATTGCATTCATGAATAGCAGTAGCCATAGTAACTGATTATTCTTTTCCAGGGTTAGTACTTAACTAAATATTAAAATATTAATCTTTGCTACACTTTGGGGTGGCAATTTTCTTTTATTAATGAGATGACTAAAACCTGGCAATGTGGGGTTAAGGTGTTTTCTTTTTTTTGGTTAAGTTTTAAAAGTGATACAGTTCATTAATGTTGGTACTAAGCAAAGAAATCTGAAAATTGAATTCTAGAGTGTGTGTATTTAACCACTATACTATAATTCACACTACTTGAGAAAAAGATGTTTACAAAGTAATATAGATTCATAGCCATAAGACCATTTCAAATATTGACATAACGTTCAGGACATCTGTTCAATTTTTCATTACCTTATCAAATAGCTGTCCTTTAGCTTGCCACATAGAATAGTGGAATTGGACTTGGATAACAGATTTGTAGAATGATGATTCCTTAGAATCTAAGGCTTAAGTGGAGTAAAGGCACTGTTCATTTTTTTCCCATCACTGAGATAAAATCTATGCCTTGTCTTTAACTGTTTCTAAGCTTAATGTCCACGTGAAATCTCTAAGGATCTGAAAATAAAATCTGCTGGATATTTTTAAGGAAATTATCTAGGAGGAAAATTGTAATCATTATAAATTTTTTCTCTTGTGATCATTAAGAAATAATATACAAGAATAGTTCAACCAAAAAAGCAGTAGTTGATAAACACAAGACAGAAAGGAATCTTTCAATATGGCATCTTTTTCCTCTACAAAAATGCAAGAATTAGAACGCCAGCACTGTCAGCAGCTTTCCCCATACGGCCTGGCTAATTTTCACCTGTCAATACTTATGTCAAAGAGCATGTCAAAGTTCTCTAGGAGACTAAATCTAAATTGTAAGCATCTAGGGAAGGAGCTGATACTGAAGGCTCAAGTAGAAATAAAATGTTTTGAGAATGATGATGGCAACAAATGTACAAATGTGCTTGACACAATGGATGGATGGGTTGTGATAAGAGATGCACAGCCCCCTAATACAATTATTTTAAAAAATAAAAAATAGAGAGTCTGTAAATGAGAGAACCTTCCTAAAACTGGCAGATGCCAGTAGATTAACAAAGAACACATTTTTAAAATTGATTTTGCTTGTTTGCATCTTTCTCTCAGAATTGCATTACCCTGATTCATTACCTCATAAATAAAATTAACCTTTAATTCAGATTTTTGTGACACTGCATCCTTGAAGAACTGGCACTTTTAAATGAATGAAAAAGGAATCGAGGTTTTAAGAAGTTCATTTTTCTCTTAACATTTAGTGATATTTAAATTTAGAAACTGCTAAGGAAAATTATTAGTTTAAAAAGTGTAATCATTAAGAGGTATAAGCAGTAATTATAGATATTTTTCCATACATAATTTTATATCTTTATAAATATAGACTTTATTTGCTTTTCCTTGAAGTTGCTATAATCCCTGAAACTATTGCAGAATCATTGACTACTCTTAAAGATATTGTACCATATTTTAATAGTTGCCGGGCTGAGCCCAAGAGGCGTAGTGGTTGTGTGCGGGGCTGTGGCTCACAGGGTTGGTGGTTCACATCCAGCAGCAGCTTGCCAGGAGCAAGCCTGAGCCTCCTACTCCCACCAGGCGGCAGTAATGCCCACACACAAAAAAATAGTTGCCAAGTTTTTTCATATATCAAAATCTCTTCCATCAAGTCAATGCTGACAGGGCACAGTGTCTATGTGAGTTTCTGAGACAAACCTTCCTTATGCCATGCCCTTTCATACCGTGCCTCATGTGGTGGTGACCCCCAACCGTACATTTATTTTCGTTGCTACTTCATAACTGTAATCTTGCTACTGCTACGAATCAAATGATCCATGTGAGTGGGTCATTCCACCCCCACAGGTGTCTCAATCCACAGTTTGAGAACCACTGCTACAGAACAAAAAGCAATTTTTAACTTCTGACTTTGAAATTAGCAGCCCAATACTAACCGTAAGGCTCCGAGTTTATCACAGTCCATATTAATTTATTAATTTTAGCCTAGATAAGGAATTGGAACTACTGAGAAACATTAGAAACTATTGATAAATGACAGTGAATGCACTTCATTAAGTGACTACAGGATTTTTTATTAGGTGGGGAAAGTCCTACATTTGCCAAAATGGTAAGATGAAGTAAATAAGCACCATTTCTTTTTTTACTCTATATGAATTTATTTAATAAAATTATATCATTTATTACATCATTAGCAATAAGATAATTACATGGATTACATCGGTTCTTCAGAACCAATATAGGTATTTATAATATATAAATTCACATCATGGGTGACCCACACCAATGCTTTTAGTTTAAGAAATGTTATAATTATTTTTCATTTATCACAAATAATAATTTCCAGCTCATAAAAATGGTAAGCATGTATCATAACTTCGAGATTCAAATACGGGCATATGTCCTTTTATTCTATTTCCTTTTTAAAAAACTCACAGATACTGAAATTTTTACAAATTAAAGGTTGATATTAACCCAATTGATATCAAGCAAGTCCATTGGCAGCATATTTTTCCTACTAGCGCGTGCTGGCTTTGGGTTCCTGTGTCAATTTTTGGCAACATTTCTACTCTGCACACATGGGCTTTCCATGAATCATAACTGACTGAGAGCTAACTAACTATGATATTCCTTTCATATACCTATCATTTTTCTACTCAAATATATATTCAAAAGATATATTGTGGGGTTGAGCCCTGGTAGCGTAAGTGGTTGAGTGTGGGACTGTGGCCCGTGGGCTTGGCAGTTCAAATCCAGCGGCAGCGGCTCTCAGGAGCAGCACTGGGTAGCTCCCATGACCACCAGAGGGCAGTGATGCCCAAAAATTTAAAAAAAAATTAAATAAAAAAAAAAGATATATTGTGTACTTCTATGTTCCACATCTGATTCTTGTATCTAAGGAGGCATATAAATAAGACAAATGAAAATCCAACTCAAGGAATTATCATTCTAGAAAAGGAAAGTAGGTGTTAATTATTTTTTTAAATAACACAATAAATGATAACTTCTATAAATTAAAAATAGTTTTGGTTTTATAAACAGCATATCTATAGTCTTCATTTGCAGATTTTTATTTCTCAGGCATAAATTGGGTGTAAATTATGAAAATAGTGTGAAAACCAAGTTGTATATTTCCTAAAGGAACTACATTATTCCTTCCTCTCAAACTTTGTGATCTCTAGTATCCAGAATAATGTTTTGCAAATATCTATTTATTTATTCTATATGTACATTTATTTGGGGGTTTACTTATACCCTAAATGTATATGTATTTTGTGAAGAAATGAATGAGTTTTTGCAAAGCAGTTCTTTGTGTTGTTTTCATGAGCTCTAGGATTTTGTTTTTGAGAAAAATCCCCTTAGAGAAATATGAAGGGACCCTGCTGTTTTACCACTGTCTGCTCCTAATAGGAAATCAAACCTTTCTCCCTTCCTGACATGTGAGGTCCCAGGATTAAATCTCTTATTCAGAAGCAGAGCATCTGGGCTTTAAAAGTACTGTCATCAGAATTTTCGATACAACTGGTACATTCTTGTGAGACTGAAGTTGAATATCTCATTTTAGTACTGTGCTGTATAAATATTTATAAAGCACCTTACCTAGCTAATACAACATGTATAATAATAACGTATTTTAAATGATTTTTGAAAAAGATGTCCACATAGCAGGCATTCTATTAAGTTGAAGTTTCTTGAACACCTGAGGGGCTGTGACTGAGCTGTATGAAAGGCAGATTAAAAAGTGATACCTGCTGTGCTTTTAGTATTAATGTATTACCTTTCCTGCAGCAAATAAATTGCAAGATACAGCTTTCTTTGAAGTGTTCTTTCCAACTTGCTTGCATAGAATTCAGAAATAGAATTTTAGTTTATGCTGATACTCAATAGAAGGCATACTAGAAACTGAACTCTCTGACTCGACCCAAAGAGGGTTTCCAAGATTATAAATCATAATTGAAATCTACATCTTCTTTCTCCTGCAGAGAGGCTGGTATGCTTGAACAGCCAACCTTGTACCTGACAGCTCAGCCCTTACCACCTTCGCTACAAGACAAAGGAGATAAATCATGCAATGACCCAGTCATCTCACATCTTCATTCTTTTCTTTCTCTTTACATGAAAGTAAACCCTATCCTTATTATTTTCTTTAAAAATATTTTATTGTTAACAAATAGATTCGTCTTCATCTAGTTTTAAAATGTAATTTCCTCATGTCTGCTGTTAGATGCCATTAAGTCCACTCCACTTCATGGTGAGCCCATGCACAATAGAACACAATACCATGCTCTGCACCATCCTCACAATACTTCTTATATTTGAACTCATTGTTGCAGCCATTTTGTCAATCCATCTTGTCAAGGGCTATCTTTTTTACCCTCACCCTTCATATTTACCAAGAATGCTCATGTTCTCCTGGTTTGATTTCTACCGATAACATATCCAAAGTACATTATCCACAGTCTCCCCATTCTTGTCTCTAACGTATATTCTAGCTGTCCTTCTGCCAAGAAAAATCTGTTTCTATTTTGGGCAGTCCACAGTGCTTTCAATATTCTTTGTCAATACCACAATTAAAATGCATTGCTTTTTCTTCAGCCTTTCCTATTCATTGTCCAACTTTCAGATGCAAACCAGCTACCATGAGCTGAATCAGGGCACTCGTGTCCTCAGAGTAGAATCTTTGCTTTCAAACACCTACCCAATACAACATGCCACATAATCTCTTGTCTGTGGCTTACGTAAGCACTGTTTGTAGAGCCAAAGGTAACATCCTTGACAACTTCCATTTTTATATTAATCTTAGTCCTTGCTATGATTTTTTCCCTTTACATTGAGTTTTAATTCATACTGAATGTTTCAATCTTTGATTTTTACCAACAAGTGCTTCAAGTTCTCCTCACAAGTTCTCTGCAATATGGCTAAAATAGGTGCAGTCCTGGGCGTAATATTAGAGAAGTTTCAGTGTCCCACATAAATCACTTTAAGGACTTCAACTTTGATAAGTATAATTATAGTGACTGTTGTCTAAGCATTTCTCTAACTGGTCAACTTAAAGTGTTTTTGTGTGTTGTTTGAAAATGGGTATTGATCTGAATGTAGCACTGAACACTGGCAAATGAGAATAAAATAAGCAACACATTCGAAGGATGTGATGTGGAAGACTCATTTTATCCAACTCAACAAACTGTCCATCTAATTAGATAAAAGAAAGAGAAAATTTCATTGATTGAATGCCTCAAAGAGCCTGTGTGTTCTGTGCTTCCAAATTTCATGAGATGAGTTATCTTTATTACTAGACCAATATCGACGATGATCTCTTGTATTTTAATTAAAATTTAAAGGCAAATACAGATTCTTCAATTCATGTATCATTGCTGCTACAACAGAGGAGAGAATTTATATAAAATGTACTCTCGAAGACTGGAACTTCATTTAATGAAAGAAAAATAAAGATAATTTTGTTCTGTTAATAAGACTTGCATGGTGTTATTGAATAGAAGGACTCCTTCTGAGGTTTCACACTTGACTAGTTATTTCCAATTTGATTTTTAGCCATAGCTTGAAAATTCTGTTTAAAACTTGTTTATTTTTTATCTATGCACAATTATTTTTTCTGCTTTTGCTATGAACCTACACAATGAAACATATATGTATGTAAGCTTTTAAAGTTCTAATATCCTTTCACATACTATATTTTATTCTTGTGAAGTGAAAATTATAAGATGATTTAATCTACTGCTGTGCTTAAAATAGCAATACCTGACTCTACATCAGACATTGCAAAAATTAGTTAAAATATTTATTCTATTTCTCTTCATGCTAATGACCAACTGTTAACTTCTTATTTGATTAAATAAGCAAAATTAATCTTCCATAAAAGTAAGTTTTAGTAGTTCTTGACATCTATTTTAGACAACTTTATATTGAAAAAAATCAGCTTATAATAGGTTTAACTTCTTTTACAATGTTATGTGTGGAACAATCATTTGTATATATCAAGTAATCTTAAAGCCAGTAATTTGAACCTAGCCATCTGCACTAGTAAAACAACACAGTGCTTTTCTTTTTCACCTTGAGATTAACTTCCACACTAGTTTCTATTGAGTTCATTCCAACTTATATGGCAGGGTAAAACGTCTCCTTTGAATTTTCAAGACTGGCATTTCAAACTTGTGAAACAGAAGATTCAACTGTGGGAGGATTCAACTATCTGAGGTGGTGCTGTCGCCAAAAATGGACAAAAAAAAATCTGTGCTGGGCAGAACTTTTTAGGACACACTTTTCCAGGAAGGCAAGCATCAAGCTACTCTCCTGGTGAGTGCACCCAGTGGTGTCACCTGGGAACGCTCTCTGTGGTCACAGTGAATTTTTTTTCGTAAAAGCAATGTTGCTCCAACCTGGTTTTTTGGGGTGGACAATTTAAGAGAACAGCGTGCAGCTGTGAAACTTTGTTTCCTGCTCAGTGAGAAAGTGCTGCATAGACTTCTGTGATGTTGAACACAGCTCCCAAGGGCAGTGCTATGGGAAAAATTCAAGGGTATGAGTGGTCTGCTCCCTTCACAAATGGTGAAATGTTGGGTGGTGACAAACTTCATTCTGGACATCCATCAACTTCCCGAAAGAATGAAAATGTCCACAAATATGCATTTGGAGTTTGTTCCATGAGTTTGGACTGTTAATCAAACTTTCAATTTAGAGATTGTGACAAAGATTATGTAAGAGTGTGTGACCAAAAAGAAGGCTTAATATGTGGCAAACAGGACTACTTTTGTTACCACGACAATGCACCTGCTCATGCAGCCATCTAAGTGCACCAGTTTTGGACATAAAACAATATGCCTCTCTTGCCCGTGGACGTGACTCACTTGAGCTCACTCTATGCAACTTCTTTTTGTTTTTGCGAATGAAGAGGGACATGAAGAAACAATGATCTGATGATACAGAAGAGGTGAAGAAAAAAATGAGGGATATGCTGTCAGCCATCCAAACAGATGAGTTGGAAAATTTGTTTCCAAGCATGGAATTACAGATTGGAAAAATGTATTATGTGTAATGGAGAGTACTTTGAAGGTGATATGGTTGTTAGGTAAAAAAAGAAATAATACATAGCTTTGAAAGAAATCAAGGTTTTTTTTTTGAGCAGGTACTGCCTTGTTAGTATGTAAAGAAGGCCAGACACAGACACAAAAAGGCTAAGTAAAAGAGAAATCAATAAAGCTATGAAATCGTCCAATGTATTTAAAAAATCACTGCCTTCAAGTTGATTCTGACTCACGGTGACCCCAGAGAACAGGGGAGAATGGCCACTATGAATTTCTGAGATTGTTGCTTATTACGGGTATAAAAGTCCCATCTTTCTCCCACTTAGAAGCTGGTGGTCTCGAACTGCTGATCTTGAGGTGAGCGGTCCACCAAGTAGCCATTACCCCACCCGGGATCCTTCACTGAAGATGCTGCCAAGAAAACCCGACAGAGCAGTTCCACTCTGTAACACGTGGGACTTTCATGAAGATGAACTCCACAGCAAAGAGTGTGCCTTTGGTTAGCTGATTATTGTTTCATCTTTTGACTTCTTAGAGATAAGTGATATGAGCTGCCTGGTCTTTTAATACCAGTGTGTCTTTACAAGATTGATAATGAAATATTTTGCTATTGATTCATCACAATAGTCAAATTTCAACAAATAAACACTATTGTGAAATAAAGAAAATAATTTATTATTGAATCAAATAAATATGCAGAATCTGATGATGTTCCCCTTAGAGCTAAACAAATCCATGAATAAGTTGTGCCCATTCACAGTAATAAAGTATTTATTGTTTCCAATTACATTCTTCACAAATAATAAAACACAGTCTTTTTTTTTTTTTTTTTTTGGGGGGGGGGAGGGCATGACTGCCCTCTGGTGGTCATGGAAACTACCCAGCTCTACTCCTGAGAACTGCCGCCAGATTTGAACTGCCAAGTCCAAGGGCTGCATTCCCACACTCAACCACTTACACCACTAGGGCTCAGCTCAAGATACAGTCTTTTTAAAAAATGTATTAGATCATAGTTTTACTAAGAGAGAAGCAGAAATTGAGACATGACAGCTCAGTTGAATGCTCTGCTTTCGTCTTCACAAGGCCAATTCTAATGTGGTACTGGTAGGACTGTGTTCTTTTGAGAAGCCTTCTAGCGCAGTCCACGTTCAAATTCCCAGTTTGCTGACAAGATCCAGTACTTTGTGATTGTGGTGGTGAGATACATGTTTCCTTGCTGGTTGTCAGCAGGGGGTCAATCTTAGTCCTTAAGAGGCATCTCTTTGGTTCCTAAAGGGGACTCTACATCTTAGAACAAGTAATAGCAAGTCACATCTTTCTCACAAGTCACAATCTTTGGTTTTTTCCTTTTTTCTCTCCCTGCCTTCAAAGCAATATGCTTTTTACATTCAAGGACTCTTGTGATTACACTAAACTCACAATAAGGTTTTAAAAAAAATCATGGTCATCTAGTCAATCTGGATCCATAACGACCCTAAGGAGGGATAGAAATAGTCCTGTGAGTTTTTGGAACAGCCACTCTTTGAGTAGATCATCTTGCCTTCAATCTGATATCACATAGATGATACAATGTAATTTCTCTGTCTTATATCCCTGGATCTACGCTGTCTTTGCAAATTGTCTAGAGCTGTGCTGGCAGTTCATCGAAGGGGCCTTGCCAAGGCAGAGTTGTCCCTCGCCTGGCAGCAGCAGTGTTCGCGGCTCTCAGTCACCAGCTGCTCTCCTGGGAGAAAGATTAGACCTCCTGGTCCCTGAAGAGAACGACAGTCTCAGAAACCCACCCAAGCAGTTCCACCTGGTCCTGTAGGCTTCTCTAAGTCAGAGGCAGCCACATGGCTGTGAGTTCATAACATATGCAGAGAGTTCAAATATGGACCTTGCTCTCTCATTAAGATGGGGGTTACATTTTGGACCATTAACAACAGTTTTCATTACTAATCAACACTCCTCAAAAAGTTACCCCTCACTTGCTTGTTGATTATTCTCCCTTCTCCTGTGGTTATTATTATCCTTTCAACCAAACTTAACACCTCTCTCCCGTCTTACTCAGACGCTCACTGCCATCGAGTTGAAGCCACCTGACAGGGACTCTAGGACAGACAGAACTGTCCCCGTGGGTTTCTGAGATGGTGACTCTTCATGGGAGTAGAAGGCGCCCTCGGTCTCCCACAGGCCTGAGTCTAACACATAACCATTTTCACCGCCAGGGCTACTCCTCTGCTGTCTGGGTTGTTCATGTCTCTTCCTTGTGTTACCCTCCCACCCTTGGCAGTCTGCAAAGTCTGCCCCCTTAGGCATGGATGTCTTCTCTTGTTTTGAATGTGCGCTTATAATTGTTGTCCTTCTGGGCTTGAGTTCTTTCACTCAGCAGGATGGTCTACAGGTTGATCAGGTCAGGAAGTGTTTTATGACTTCCTCCTAGTTCTAGCAATGAATAGAGACAGCAACAACAAACTCACTGTCATTGAGTTGAATCTGACTCAGAATAACCCCAGAGTTTGGACTAAAAGTGCCCCTGTAGGTTTCTAATATGATAAATCTTTACAGAAATAGAACATTGTGTCTTTCTACCAGAGGGGCTGGTGGTTTTGAATGACAGACCTCGTGGTTAACAGCCCAAGCTATAGCTACTACATCACCAGGTTCCTTCAGCAATGCATAATATTCTCTTATGTGTACGTACCTGCATTTCCTTATCTATCATACTATGCGGGGAATTTAGGTTACTTCCAGATTCTTGCTATCGTTAACAGGGCTGCACCGAGCATGGGAGCTCATATAGCATGTCCTATTATCAATATTACTTTCTTACCTGCTGATATAACTAGCAGAGGGATTGTTAAACCATGTAAAATTGTTATTACCAATTGTTTGAGGTGGTGCCATATTGCTCTATGCATTGGTTGTTTATATTTACAGTCAAACATGTGGGCACTTAGGAGGAGAATAGTATATATATATTTATTTGTTATCCTCCTAAATTACAAGTAATATTTTAATTCCACTATATTTTCAAACTTAAATTACCTATTGTCTATCCTTGAAAACTTATGTGACAAAGGTATCTTGAGTAGTTCTTTGTATGACTAAATACATGGTACATAATCAGAGATGAAAACATTGTGCCACTTCTATTAATAAGATATTTCTAAACAACTATGGATAAATGAAAAATAAAAATGCATAGGATTTTAATATTTTTTGTTTGCTGCAACTTTTCTGAGGATTTGGGATAGGTATATCTAATGTTTACTTCAATAGTTGAATTCATTTTCTTAGTAGAGTAAATGGATAACTAAGTATTTATATAAGTACAAGCTAAAACATGCAAAGTGTTCTTATAGAACTTAATAGAAAACAATATTCTTGAATTGGCAAGTGATATTCTACCGGCTAGAAAATAATATTCTAGCCATAATTTTAATTCTAGACATAATGAACCTGAAAATTGAGATTTCTAAGTCATTAAAGTATGCTTGACATTTTCTAAATGACAACTATAGTGGATGCTACAGTGGGTTGATATGTCCTCCTTTGTTCTATAGCATTCGTTTCTTCAGATGAAGGAAAGTTTGATGATACATTTATCACATAAAGCAAGGAGTACTAACAAAAACATGGTCACATTGATGGATCCCCTGAACTTGAATTGCTGAGAAAAAAAAAAACAATAGATGTCTAAGAGGAAATTAAAAGTCCTTGGATAGCACAAAGTTCAAGTCATCTACAATTAATAGAAAGATTGACTTTTCAAACCCATCTAGAGAGGCACAGAAGAGAAGACTGGGCATCTTTTCACAAGGTTGAAAGCCTGGGGCAACAGTCCTACTCTGCACAAATGATGTTCCAAGATTCAAAAATGAATGAAGAGCAACCAAGTGCCGCCACAATAAAAGGAGATGCAGGGTGATATTTGAGGGAAAAAATCCTAGTCAGATGCATCCTTTTTGTAGTTGGAGTGGTAAATTATTTCTGCATGCAACAAAACAGGACAGAAATAAAATATGGCTTCTAATTTTACCAACTCACTACAAATATTGCCTTAATTATGTTACATAAAGCCTCAATGAGAGACCTTATTTTCTTTTTAGCCTTATTTTAAAAGCTAATTAATCATAACAATACATGATTACCATCATGCAAAAAAATTATTATTATGATTTATATAAACTCCTCGACATAAAAAGGTACTTAAAACATGGTAGTTATAAAATAATACTTATAAATATTAAGACAAAGTTCTGTAAATGTGATGCCAGAGGTTGTAGTAATAATAACAAAAACAAATGGCATATCTGCCAATTTAAATGCATGGAGTTCATACTATATGCCAGCCTTTGTCTTAAATATTTCATTTAAATTTTCTTTACTCTTCACAGAGTGCATGAGGAAAAAAGGGCTTAATCCTGACAACAAATATGAGGATGCCACAGAACTGGGAAGTGTTCCGCTTGAGTTTGAGGTCTCTAAGGAGTGGAACTGGCTCTGGGACACTGAGCAACAAAACCAACCACAATAGCAACAATCAATCTTCACAAGCCTGTAGGGACTATTATCACTCACCAATTATTGCTGATAGGATTAAAGACTGCAAAGATGATGGGAAATAAAGACTGATCTTAGAGACCCTTTTACTTCATATAAAGGAAAAGTATAAGAGTCAATGGGCTTCAAAGAAGGAGCAATTAAAATGTCCATGGTAGAATTGAAGAAGCATAACTTCACCCAATTATATTTTTGGCTTTCAGGTTGATCGAATTATAACATTGTTTAACAGTGACATTTCAAAATGTTTTTCTTTTTCTTCATGTAGATGATAAGTATTTCAATACTGAACTACTGTAAATGGCAACAGAGTTTTAATAGTGTTTCTATGTATATTATGATTGAATCTGCATTTTCCACACTCAGGTTTTGGTGAGAAGACCTGAGTTCCTCTTAAAGTGACTCTACAGGGAAAAGAGTCAACTTTATACAGTTGTCCGAAAGCATACCAATGCCAGAAAGCATAGCAATGAAATCACAAGTGAAATATTTCTTCAAAATTCTACTTAACGTTCAAGTCAACAAAGGGTCTCTATAAAGTAAGATATATGGCTCAATCAATCAAACCACTGAAAACAGATTACTGTACTGAAATTCCATTGTTTCTTCCTAAAGCTTTATTTTGTATATACAACCCATTGAAATATTTAATATTATGGGAATTAACATAAACACAAAATGCATATAAATTAAATAGTTTAAAGTGATTCTCACGCCTGCATCATTGATAACATGTTTACAGAACCACTACTTAACTTATTTCTACTACTTTAATAATATTTCTAACTAACAGGTTAAGTGATGAAATAATATTTGACAATGATCCTGAGATCATTTGAAAATACTAGGATTATTAATAAGAAATATTTCTCTCTCAGTATCTCAGCCCTCTTAGTTTATATTTTGTACATATAAAGACATTGTAGCAGAAAATTCAACAGAAATTACAGATATTTCTCCAAATGATGTACTCAGAAACTTTAGTTATTTAAAATGTCTATAGGTACTATATGAAAACAAAAATAGAGTGTGAGACATACTTCTTTGAAAAATAGTGAGGCAAGTATCCTTAATGAATCTATTAATTTCTGGCCATAATTACTTATGTGATTGACGGACTATGATTCTTGACTCTATGCCTGTGGTTAAAATCCCTTTGTGGAGGGCATTCTCTATTTCTGGACAGATGAGGGTGGCACTAAGACCTGACTGCAGTAGAGCGTTTGAAGCAAATCTCATCTTTGATTCCTTGTAGGTATCTTTAAGATTCTTTTACTATAGAGAGTGTATAACTGTATAATTTTTGACACCATCTTTTATATTTTCTTGCATGGGCTATAATCACTTCTTGGAATAGTTAGATGTTTGACACATCTTTAATCTTCAACTACTTGGGACTGGTCTGATATTAATTTGTTTTCTCTTGAGGAACAATATTTCATGACAAACAACTTATACTTCTATATTTCCATCAGCATTATAACAGCATATAATTTATTAAGAGGAAATGATTTATTTTTCCAGTATTTGAGTTTTTCTGAATGTCAATTAGTTAATAGCTATAACAGGTTCCCCCTTAATATATATTTCTTCTGTTGGAATTCACACACTTTCTCTTAATTAATCCTGACCTTTCATCCTACATTCAAAAATTTTAATAAAACATTTAATTGGGGGTGTTTATAGCTCTTATAACAATTTATACATCAAGTGTATCAAGCATATTTTTACATATGTTGTCATTATCATTCTCAGAATATTTTCTTTCTGTTTGAGCCCTTGATATCAGCTCCTCTTTTCCCTCCCTCCCCCGCCTTCCCATCCTCCTAGAACCCAAATTAATTATAAATTATTATTATCTTCATTTCTTCACCTCCTACTGTCTCCCTCGATGCACGTTACTGCTGTTTGTCACCCTTGGGGATAGAAATCATACGCTAATCATGTAATTGGTTCTCCAGTTCTCCCCCTTCTGATATTAATTATTAGAAATTGCTATAATTTTACATATATTTTTAAATTAACTGGTTGAATAAAATTTGTAATGATCAAGAGAGTATTAGAAGACGAATCCATCTTCATTTTTTTAGCACAGACTTTACAAAGGGTCACAACCACATTTATGGGATATAGAGTTCACTTTTGAGAGTATACAGATGTCTGAACCAATTGTTTCCATTCTCTATTTTCCCTCTTTTCATGTTCACAATGAAAAATACATTAAAATTATCAGCAAATAAAACTAACCCATAGGGTTTAATGAAATCCAAAATCATTAATATATTGAGGATTTAAAATAGTGTCTACTGTGTAGAACACACACTTTATATGTCGGGTATATGTAGTGATTATATGTTGGACTGCTAACTGCGAAATCAGCAGTCTGAAATCATGAGCAACTCCATGGAAGAAAGACGAGGCTTTCGATGACCTGAAATAGTTACCTTCTGGGAAAACCTACAGGGAGTGTTCTAGTCTACTCAATTCTGATAAAAATTGACGTGATGACAATGAGAGGTTTGTTATTGTTGTTGTTGCTCATCTTGTTTGTTTTGACATAGCATCTCTCAAGAGCAGCATCCTGAAGCAGATGTCTGGGAACTGCTATAATTCTATAGCATTTCTTCTGACTTTGCTTATCAGTACCTCTTAAATATACAATTTGTGAGTGAACGGACAAGTGAAACTTTCAGTGCATGAAAACAATTTCATGCAAACAGTATTCCAAATGCCACCCCAAAGAATTCTATTTTACAAGTGCTAAGATGTTAAAAAGTGATTCTGTACATAATGCTATATTGTGTAGGTGAACCATGTACTCTTACAGAGATTTTGGCACACTTAGGAAAATAGGGATGGGAAAATATGGAATAGTCTCTAGAATCACATTATGTAAACTATGAATTCTAACTAGCAGACTAAACATTGCCTAAATGACAATCTTACACTTAATACAACACTACTGAAAGCAGGATGCATAGTGAAAGGAGAATACAGAAATTAGAACGACCACCTCTGTATGTATCCACTCACTGGCAATTAGTTAGACTTTAAAAGAAACTTAATTATGTAGTGACCTTGATCAAGATGTTTAATTTCTTTGAGTATTAGTCATTAACCATGCTTCCATTTTTGAGGTTGTGAGAATAACCAATTAATATCCCTTTCCATCCATGCACCCTTTCCATCTTGTGATCTATGAACCAGTAAATTGTATAGTCCTAAAATTTAAAGGCTTTGGGGAAATTATCCTTCAATTAGGTATTTTGTGTAAATGCCCTCCTTAAAATTTGACCTTAATACATAGAAGATAAAGTACATTGTTTTTTTTAAATGCTGTAAATAGAAGCGTAAATCAAAAATTATTGATACCAAATTGTAGAAAATTTTATTTGGCTAAACTATCAAAATGCGAAGCTACTATTTCTTGATTTAGCCTCCATTTACATGGAGGATCATGTACAGGGAGGGGCTTCCATTTCTCTAACCTTCCAAGATCAGCATAGCTTCATGGTTGTTTTCTCATCCACTAGGATGCCAAATCTGTGACCAAAACTTATGTTCTAAAATTGTGTTCCGTTTCAAAGTTACTTGAATTTGGGAAACAAAAAAAAAAAGGAGTCAGAAGGATACCATCAGTGGCATTAAATTGATGAGCAAGATTCGTCAATGAACAATGTGTAGAAGAGCTGGGCGAGGTGTACACGGAAGCACAGCATGAACAGATTGGAGGGTGGGGTGAGGTGGGAATTCCTCGCCCCATTCTCATGGCTTTTTTCTCACCAATGCAATTTTAAAGTTAAAAAAGTTTTTGATAAGGCCCTGTGCTTGTCCTGTTTCCTTTAAGAAAACCTACTAAAATGGTTCCTCTATGATATTTAAAAAATTGCTGCCATAAACTTTTGGGATGATATCTTCATCTTAAAATTAATGGGGCTATTTCCTAGAAAAGTGCTGTTATTATGGACATTACAGTAGGTTATTTGTTGGACTGGCCACTTCAAAGTGAGCATTTCAAAACTTCTACTTGTTTTATCTCAGAAAGATAATGCTGTACATTTTCTGTGAATAGTTACAGCCTTAGAAATTCACAGTGGCAGTTCTAGTCTATGTTGTATGGTCACTCAATGATAATAAGTTTATGGTTATGAAGAATTTGTCTACAACCATCAATTGACTAAAAAGACCTGTGTCAATACATTTCCTTTGGAATAGATCCTTATATGAAGGCACTAGTACCCTACAGTGATATGTTTTGACTGTACTTGACTGCCATGCTAGATCCATGAGCAGTACAAAATCCTGAGGGGAAAGACTATCCATCCAAGGACTGAGCTGCAATGCGTGTGCAATGCATTTAGAGGTCAAGAACATAAGGAAGAACTAGTAAAAAAAGAGTGAGGGTGAAAATAATCAGAGTGTACTAGACTAAGAAGCCAAATACAGAAAATGTTCAAAATCACAAATGGGAGAATAGACCAACTTGCCAAATGCTACTGGCAGATTAAATAAGATGTAGTCAATGGCTTGGGCACATGATTAAACAATTTGAAGTTTGAAAAATGAAAGGCATCTATGAACAAAGGTGCAAAAATAAAAGGGATTTACTCAGTTAAAAAGTGAGAAGAAAAATAAACAAGACTCCTCTATAGCACAAACTACCCATAGTCTATGCTGTGTCCAAATAAAAATAAATATTTAAAATAAATAGATATGTTCAGTGCCTTTACTATGACAAAATTCATGAATTTTATGAATTATGAGTCTTAAAAATATTAATCATCTAGTGGTTCATTGTAAGATTCAGCATTGTTCTGCTATTTGTAATCAGAGCTGACAAAACAACCACTAACACCAACCACATTAGGCTCCGGTGATGTAGTCACTTGCCTCTTTATTGGTTGAAGTGCTGCCACCTTGAAATGTTTCGTATGTATATTGACGGTTTTACCAGAACACTTTACATGCGATTATGTATTTCCTCATTTGCAGTACTTTGTTCTGTATCTTTAGAGTGTCCAGTTCTATTTTACCCGGGGATGGGAGATACATTTGAGGATGCCAAGAAGATTCAGGTATAAAATAAAAGACTAAGGAAGCCGGGATGATGTAAAGGACTTTGGAAGGTTTAGTGGCATGAAAACAACCAGTGACTTAAAGTGAAGAAAAATCTATTCTTGCAAATATTAGAGGCAAGGAAACACGATGGAGAAATTATATTCTGTCACATGGGTCTCTATAACTCAATACATGGCACAATAGCACCCAACAGCAACTTCACATTAAACTAAAAGTAAATAATATTACCCCAAGAGTGTAGAGAGTTGAAATATGGCACAAAAGTTTTAAAAAATAATCACTCTACAAACTTAAAAAATTCTTTGAGGTGTTGCTATAGAGATGTTGATAAGAATGGCGGTGTTGCTATATAGATGTGGATAAGAGTGGAGGAGGATTTTAGAAATTTTATTTGTTTGGAACAATAATTACAGCCCCTATGATTTAAAAAAAAAAGTTAAAAGTATCCCCAAGCCCCAACTCAGAATGCCTATTTCCATGATGAGTGTAGTAAACACAGTTCAATTAATTGATCTTTAATAAATGAATAATAGCAAAATAACTAAGTTCAAATAACAACTGTTACAGTATCTATTACAAAAGATAATTTGGCATAGCATAGATATTGGAAATTCCTAAATGTTCAAGGCTGTATGATACCTAAGATAAAGCTTTATTTTCATTAACACCAAAAATAGGAGCTGTTAGGAGAGCGGAAAGCCAGTATTATAACAATCTGTCATTATTGCTGTTATCAGTGCTGAAAGAAGGTCGTGCCATTCTCTATAATCAAGAGTTTAAAAGCAGATATATAGAACAATTTGAATTTGATTAAAGTTCTAAGTCATAACAAAGAAGACAAGTTAAGTCCAAGATCAAATTGGAAGTTGAAAAAAAAAAACACAAAACTATGAGATGTTCTTGACCTTTCTTGTTTCCATTGTTCTTAAGAACATAGTGTGTTGTTGCAGGAAAAAAAATAAAATAACATAGTGTGGAAGATCATGCCAGATAAATGTTACAGTATGTGGAAAACTATAAGAAAAGAAATAGCTTATCAAGGTCAATAAACTGACCTGTCCAATACTTAGATTTTAGAATATATATATATATATATATATATATATATATATATACACACACACACATATACAGATGCTTTCTACCTTTAAAAATGTGTGAACAATTTCATTTTGATAGTTAAGTTAATGGATTGAATATGCGGTACAATATGCAACTCAGTAGTTGGTAATAAGAAGTTCACATAGAATCACAGGAATGGAGTTGCAACCATTTAACAATGGCTTGGAGTAAGCCCATACATACTGAAATAAGCTTGTGAGATCTATATAGGATTATATATACTGCATTCTCTTTATTTTTTGCCAACCTCCCCTCAAAACTGAGTTTTTGCATGTATGTGCACTATTTTTTTTAGGTTTTTGTGGGTTTTTTTAGGCATCACTGCCCTCAGGTGGTGGGAGTAGGAGGCCCAGCCTTTGCTCCTGGGAGCCAGAATTGAACCTCCATCCCAGTGGGCCGCAGTCCCGTGCACAACCACTACACCACCGGTGCTCAGCCATATGTGCACTATTGTATATGTTTTTATTTTCTTTCCTTTGAGTGTTTAATGATTTTTTGACATAATATATTGATTTTGTAGTGATGCTGATGGTCACACAGTAATGGACACACCTTAATCATGAGAATACATTACAAATTCCTGTGTGTGTGTGTGTGTGTGTGTATGTGTGTGTGCTTCTTCTCAGATGAAAGGAATTGAAAATACAATTTTTTTCAATCATTTCAACTTCCTCAGTTTCAGGGATCTTAATTTGCATTTGAGTACTGTAAACATAACTCTGTGGCTTTGAGTGCCTTTAAAAAATTTCAGTGTATTCTGAGTCAGTGAAAAAAATCCCATACTAAAATATTTCCACTCACTAATTTTAACATAAACCTTCTGTGTAATTTGTGTATCATCTTACAAGTGTCTTTTTTTTTCTCACCCTAACAAGTATCTTTGTAACTGTTTGCACATTATTTTGTCAGAAATGTTTTATTTACTAGGAAAAAATGCTATTCTTTAAACCAAGATTTCATTTTTCTTCTTGAGTAATCATTTTGTTCTTGTTTATTAAGCTACAGGAGTATAATACATACTTAATTTAGTTATTAGAAACAAAATTTAAAATCTTAGCTAAATTAAAGGAAAAAATCAAAGTTATACATTGTATTTACTTTTCTATTTAGTATGTGGATTTTGATTATTCTATCAGTAATTGCAAAATTGGTATCATTTTCAATGAAATATGTGTAGTTTTCCCGCACTCAAAGAAATTGAAATATATTTATGTATTAGTGAAAAAGCTAAAATTGTTTATAAAAAATAAGGAATAGCTGTACTGTCAAATAACTTACTCAGCAAAAAAGGGACAACTTTTTTCATTGAGGTGTTTCCTCCTGTTTTATGCAGCAATCTTGAAAACATTTCCCTGAAATTTTATTCTGTACAATTCCATAAATAATATAAACAGGGCTCAAAATTTCTGAAAGTCACTTTAAGCTCCTCATTTTCATCATCATACTGTTGCTCTTTGAGAATTTCAAACATGATCAAAATGCAATATGCCAACATTTTTATGCAAGCATAGCATATGACACTTTAGCAAATATGTATGCATTAGAAAAACTGTAATTTTTTTGGAACCATTGCATCAGATAGTGTTTTATTTCAATGAATGAAATTTTGAACTAGAGGAGAAAATCAAATTGTAAATTCACGAGTAAAATGTAAAACAGCTTTGACCATCTCAAAAAACATTTTAACTCTGATGGTATCCTTTGAAACTGAAGCATAAACAATGCATTTTAATAAGGTCTTCACATGATGTATAAGATGAGCTCACAGTCTTCACTGATAGCATTGCAGGAATGAACTTAGTCAACATTTTCTGAATCTACTTTTATGCCCAAGGTGTAATGCATTTTTTAAACTAAACTTATATTTATGCTATAGTACTATTTAAAATACAACTATCAATTATTTAAATATCTTTTTAAGTTGGAAGACAATTTTGGTTCAAGAATATACACATTGTGAATTCCATTAAAATCTTGAGATATTTTCTTATTTCTGTTGCGCACATACAACACTGGTTGAGAGAAGTTGCTGTGTTAGTCTAGGTTGACCAGAGAAACAAATCCAGAGACACCCATGAGTGAAGAGAGAACTGTATATCGAGTCATTGAATATAGAGAAAACATCCTTATTGGGATCACATCAGGTCCATAAGTTTGAGAGTTGCCCACACACCCTGTGCCAGTCCATGAATTCTACAGAATCATGCAGCACATGCACTGATGCTGAAGAGGAGGAGACCACACCGGCCAGTGGTGGAAGCATCTCAGCACTGGCACAGCTTTTCAGGTGGCTCCTCCAGCTGCCGAGCTCTGGCTACCATCGACACAGCTTCACGTGACTTTTCAATGGAAGGTGTAGTACACAGTGTGTCCTGCTTCCAGGGAGGAAGATGGGAGTTCCCAGAAACCTCAGAAGAAGGCCACTGCCACACAGAGGTCTCATTGGCTATGACTCAATCGGTAGGCTAGACTCCACCCTTTCACTCAAGTTGGCAGTAGATTATGTAAGTGCCAGTTGCAAACCAGGAGTGATACAGACTGAGAGAATGATAGAAATTCTGGCACAGCATTGCCATTTTAATGATTGGAACCAGCATTCTGGATAAACAACATACAGGAAGGCGATTTCACAGAATTTCAAATAGGTCAGAAACACTGATGAAGCAAATTTTAGAGAAGCAAAGTAAGCATATAGTAAGCTTGATCAAAGAAATAAAAGTGTAAGAAAGTGGGTGAGAACTCAAGAAACTAAACAGACAAAAAACTCCACACCCAGAGTGGTCAATTGTCTTTTGGTTTTAGACTCACACATTTGGAAAGGCTTGTGGGGTGATGGCTGAAGGTTGTATAATCAAGACACCTTCATGATCATATTAAGATCAAGCAAGACAGTTAATTGGCTTCACTTGCCCAGAAGTACATCAGTGACATCCCCCCCACCCCCGACTGCCCCAGTGACTGGCAATCAGATAAGTGCAAGATCCTTGCTTCCTGCCCCCTCCCCACTAAACTCCCTTAACAAACTCACTTAACCTTGACTTTCAGTGGCCCATAAATTCTCCATTTATCTCATGGACAGTAACAACCTGCCTTTCGCCTATCTGGTGCTGCACCCCTACCCCCATCCCCCCACCACACTGTTGCCCAGCATCTGGAAGAAACTCACATAAAACAGGCTGCATGAATATATAGCCACTGAAATTATCAGTGCACAGTGTTGGATCATGTGGATCATGTCTAGCATATTTGCAAGATTATTGTAATTAGCAATATTTTTCTGATGTTCTTTTCAGAGTTCTCCTTGCTAGTGTGGAGGATTCAGACTGATTTTTAAGATGTTGACTTTATTCTCTGTCACATTGTTGAATATGTCTGTTACAATTTTATTCCTGAATTTTAAATACATCAAATCACATGTTATCTGCAAATACACATTTACTTCTAAATATGCCAATTCAGATGTCTTTAATTTCCCTTTTTGGCTAAGATTTTCAGCTTAATATTGAAAAAGGGGACATTTTTATGTAGGTCAACTTCAGTTTATCTTCATTATAACTAAAATTGGATATTGTTGATTTTCCTTATACATCTTTAGTTGAATACTTTCCCTTCCACTCTTCATTTCTGAGCATTTTTATAAGTACTGTTTGCTGAATTTTATAAATTTTAAAAATATATTTATTTATATCAAGTGGTTCATTCCCTTTAATTGCCAGGCAGATTGCATTGTTTTTCCAACACCAAAGTATTCTTCCATACTCTGGTATCATCCTAACTTTGTTGATAAAATTACCTGGGGACCAAATCTGACCCGCTCTGTGTTCTGTGGTGCGTTATCTCTCTTGCATTGACTGGGTGACAGGACAAAGCTGCCTCTATCTTTTCTCTTCTTTCCTTGAAAAAAAAGACTTGCTTTCTTTCCTCTTCCCTCCCATTCTTTATGTCTTTTGCCCTATCCTGCAAGAGACCAAGACCACATTCACACTACTCAGCTACACATGACTGACCTACCACACCCTCTCCAACAGGAATGGCATTATCCAAGGCTATACCAATTAACCAAGGGCAGTTGGCAGCAAACATCAACCCAGTTCAACTTAAATGCTCTACAGAGAGCAGAGATGCATGCACACATATTTAAACATTCCCAGATTCACCAGAATACCAGTAACAAATGCCTAAATATTGCCAATCTGGGAGTCAGAGCAGCATGCTTTCCCCATTTGTGAGGTCATAAGAAATAAACTAGATTTTTTTTGAGAAAAAAAATGCCATAAAATCAGCAAATATATAAATATCCCAGAAATGTCTTGGAGACAATATAACTTTACACAAGCACCAATATACATCCTAAAGGATAATGGAGTTCAAGAAAATGACCAAGATACAAAGACTAAAAAATATTCATTAGGGCGCCCATGACCACCAGGGGCAGTGATGCCCCCCAAAAGAATATTCATCAGAAAGAAATCATGTTAATATTCATTAGAAAGAATTCAAAAGAAGTATTATTAGTTTCCTTCAAAATCAAGGAAGAGATCAAGGAAAAGCAGAAATAAACATACAAAAGTTAAGAAAAACAATACAAGATCATGCTAACAAAGTTGAAAATTACAATCCACACCAAAAAAATCAGTTAAGCTATTCATAAGGTTTAATACTAAAATTTCAGAAGCAGTAATATATTGAATAGAGAAGGGAGCAGAATCAATGGAAGATAAGGTCAGGGGGAAATAGTTCACTAATATTAATCAATTAAAAGAAAAATATTAAAATAGAAATTATTTAAGAAGTTTGTGCTTCATGATAAAGAGGAAAGGTCCAGAATTCCTAACGAGGAAGACACAAAAGGAAGCACAGAGAAAATTTTGCAAAGTTTGTTGGCAAACAACTTCCCTAACATGAATCATGAGAGAATATGCAATCAAGTAATACTCAAAGAGTTTTGTAATATTGGCATTAATGGGGCAGAGCTTAAGAGATGAGTGGATGCGGCAAGACAGAAACTTGACTGCCAGTATGGATGTTAAAAGAGGCAATGAGGACACAATAACTCTGCTGTTTCTTTGTTTGCTTGGTTTAGTCTTCATGAATAACTTGTTGTCTTTCTAATTGGCTAGGTTCATTGTGATAATTGCACATTTTATGTGCATTGAAATAGCTTATCAAATCCAGCGTAGATGCAAAGTTTCATGGAAGGGAATGCTTGTGTTAGAGTACAACAGTCAAGTATATAGGGAGGAATGTTTGATGTCTGTCTCATAGGAATCATTCTTGAGCGATTGGGGTGTTGGATTTTTCTCCTCCATTATGTTGCAAAAAAATCTCTGGTTTTGGATTTTGTTGGTTCTCTGATGGACCTCAGGCAATATTTCTGCTAAAGTTGGTCTAATTATTGAAAATCTCTTAATTTCTTTTTATCTGATCTGTCTTTGATTCAGACAAAACATTTGAGCAACAATTGTGATAGATATGTAATTCTTTATTAGAAAGTTTATTCTTTAAAAGTTTTCTGTATGTCATCTAAGTGCATTTCACATACTTAGTTATGCTAAGAAATCAGAGTTCAGGCTTATCAATTATTTTGTGCAGGTAACTTTTAATTTTCCTGCACTAATTTCAAGATTATTTCTTTGCCTTTGATTTTAGAATTTTTTACCATAATATGCCTTACTGATTTTCATTTGGGAATTATTCTATTTCTATTTTGGGTTAAACAGATGAAGTATTTCAAAGTAAATTTAATCACATATATGAAAGACATATAAAACAACACCAAATCTTACATCAATTGTAAATCAAAAGGGGCCTACAAAATTGGGAGGAAAAATCATGATTTTGGATAGGAAAACAATATTTTGATATCAACATAGTTAGCACTTGAAAAACATGAACTGTATGAGTCCACTTTTGTGGGGATTAAAAACAAAATAATTAAAAAATAAAAACAAAAGAAACTTCACCATGTGATGCTAACATCTCCACATGAGATGTTTATATCACTAGCATATTATTTGTTGTAGTAAATAACGATGCTCTCAGAGTTCTCACACATTTTTCATTTTGTTTAGGGAAATATTGTACACCGTGATGAGCATCATGTGACCCGCACCAAGTGTTCTTTTTGATACTGAAAGTACTCCCAAGAAGGAGAGAAATGTTCTGGCATTACATGTCAAAGCTGAATTTCCTTATCTGTACCTACAGATTATTAATTTGAATCATCTAAAAAGCTAAAGCTGCTGGTTATTTCACTGTAAACATATGACTGGAAGAAAAGGAAATTTGTGAAGCTCTAGTTTCAGCTGTGCCAACAGGTGTAAAAACTTTACACAGTGCAAAATATCTTTCTACCTTGTTTTGACAGCAGTTTTTATGTTGGAGCAACATATAATACATATAGCCTACACATCATATCAAAACCTTTGAGATGTGGTGAAAGCAGCCATCAGAGGTAGCTTGATTGCAATAGGTGCATATATGAAAAAGGAAGAGAGGTTTATAACAGATATGCTCTCATTAAAATGCCAACAACCCGAACAGAGTCAATAGAATAATTAATCAACTGCAAAAGAAAAGAAATAATAAAAATCAGGGCAGATTTGAAGCAATGGGAAGATAAAAGAACAATGTAGATCAATTATGCGGCAAAAAGCTGGTTCTTTGAAAGGATCAATAGAATTGACACACCACTGGAAAAATTAACCATAGAAAGAAAAGAACGTGAAACAATAGACAGGGTGAGGAATGAAACAGGGATAATCATAACAGACCCTATTGAGATTAAAAGGATAATCACAACATACTATGAAAGGCTCTATTCTGATGAGTTCAACAATGGGGAAGACTTGGACAAATACCTGGAAAAACAATCCCTCCCCAGACTAGCCCAGATAGATTTCAAGAACCTAAACAAAGCCATAACAAGAGAAGAAATAGTTATGGTTATCAAGAAGCTACCAACAAAAAAAGCTCCCAGGCCTGATGGCTTCACTGGGGAATTTGACAAAGTCTTCAAGGAAGAACTGGCACTGATCTTTCACAAAGTTTTCTCAGAGCACATAAAGGGTTAGAAAACTCCCAAATTCATTTTTTTGCTTTTTGTTTGGGGGGGGGGGGGCGGGTGATATCACTGCCTTCTGGTGGTCGTGGGAGCTACCCAGCACTGCTCCTGAGAGCCACCACTGGATTTGAACCACCAAACCTGCGGGCCACCATCTCGTACTCAACTACTTACGCCAACATGCTCAGCCCCTACCCAAACTCATTTTATGAAACCAGTATGACTTTGACACCCAAACAAGGAAGGGATCGCATAGAAATAGAGAACTATAGACCAATATCTCTAATGAACAAAGATGCAGAAATCTTCAACAAGATATTGGCCAATAGAATACAAAAGTATGTAAAATGTATAATGCATCAGGATCAGGTAGGATTCTTCCGAGGGATGCAGGGATGGTTTAGCATGTGTAAATCATCAATATCATACATCAGATTAATAAGATAAAGCATAAGAACCACATGATAATATTTATAGATGCAGGGAAAGCATTTGACAACATCCAGATCTCTTTCCTAATTAAGATGCTCAGGAAGATAGGAACAGAAGGGCAGTTTCTCAAGTTAATACAAGCTATCTATGGAAGGCCGACAACTAACATTATAGTCAATGGCGAAAAGACTAAATCAATCCTACTGAAAAAGGGGACAAGACAAGGATGCCCCTTATCCTCAGTGCTATTCAATATAGTAGTGGATGTTGTTGTTAATAACACAAGACAAAGGAAAGACTCAAAGGTATCCAACTGGGAGAAGAGGAGGTAAAAATAATCATTATTTGCCAGTGATGTGATTCTGTATATTGAAAACCTGCCAAACTCCACAACTAGAGTACTAACAGTGATAGAGGAATATGGAAGAGTAGCAGGATAAAAAATTAACAAACAAAAGTCAATGGTTTGCTGTATACATCAGGCAAGGCCTTGAGAAAGGAGATCAGGAAGGTAGTACCATTCACAATAGCCCAAAATAAATTGAAATATCTAGGGATATATATAACCAAAAAGACAAAAGATCTATATAAGGAAATCTACAAAACCCTACTACAGGAAACCCAAAGTGACTTGCACAAATAAAGGAATATCCTATACTCATGAATTAGGAGACTCAATATAGTAAATATGTCTATCCTATCCAGGTCACTTTAAAGTTCAGTGCTATCCCAATTCAAATACCAACAACCTTCTTCAGAGAACTGAAAAACAGTGACCACCAAATTCCTCTAGTGAGGGAAAAAACACCAGAATTAACAGAGATCTCAAGGAGAAGAACATAGTCAGAGGATTTGCTTTATCTGACTTTCATACCTACTACAAAGCCACAGTGGTCAAAACAATGTGGTATTGGTATAATGACAGATATGCAGACCGAGGGAAAAGGAGAGAAAACCCAGAAATAACACCATTAGAATATTAGAATAAGACAACTTATTTTCAACAAGGGCCCGAACAGCATCAAGTGGGAGGGTGACAACCTATTTAACAAATGATGCTGAAAACAATGCAAATCCACATGTAGAAAAATGAAACAGGATCTATACCTCACCCCATGCACAAGAACAAACTCAAGGTGGATTGTAGACCAAGAAGCAAAACTCCGAACCATCAAGGCCATTACTGAAAGAATCGGAACAAATATAAGAACCTTGGTCCAGGGAATACAAAGGCTGACTGCAATAGACTCATGCAGGAGAATCTGAAAATGACAAATGGGACTGCCTATGGATAACACACCTGTGCACATCAAAATACTTTACCAACCCACAGACTGGGAGAAGAATTTTAGCAATGACACAACTGACAAAGAGTTTATTAGGAAAATCTACAATACCTTCCTTGCATGCAAGAAGAGAAAATCAGTTAAACCTTTGAAGAAATGGGAAAAAGAACTAATACATTTTACTACGGAGGAGACACATATGACCAATAAATGCAGATCAAATCAAATATGAGATATCATCTAACAACCTTGAACTGAGCCCAAATCAGAAAATCAGAGACCAACAAATGTTTGGAGGGAACCATTCTACATTGCTGGTGGTTCTGTAGATATGTACAGTCACTACAGAAAGCAGTCTGGCAACATCTAATGAAAATGGAAATTGAGCTATCTTATGACCCTTATCCCTCTACTGAGTATATACCCAGAAGTCAGAAATAAACGATGAACAATAGTATGCACGATAATGTTTATTGCAGTGCATTTCACTATCAAAAAGTTGGAAACAATCTAAATATCCATCAGCAGATGAGTGTATCAGCAAACTCTGGCACATACACACAATGGACTATACTATGCTTCATTGAAAAGCACTTATGAGCACATGAAACACATCTTCCCTTGGGAAGAGCTGGAGGAAATTATGCTAAGCAAAGTAAGTCAATCAATCACAAAAGAAGTACACAATGAGTCCCCTGAGGTAAGTGTAACCAGTACGGGAGGTATAGAAGAGAAGTTTCCTATAACATAACAGTTGGGTAGAGTTTTAGGGAAAAGGGAGGAGCTGGGATCAAACCTATAGAGGTACATATTGGGTACAACACAATAAAGGAGAAGGATGGAGTGGGGAGGGAGAAAAACAGGGTTCAAAAGTGAAAGGATAATGGAGGGAGCAGGGCACTAACCCACTCAGGGGGACAGTATGGGTGTTGTCTCCACAGAAGCTGGAATGAGCATGCAGATCTTACCATGAACACCCAACTGTGAAAACAGCATGGACACATGAGGGAGACATGAAAAGAGAGAGAGAGAGCTACAGGGTCAGACACAACCAGGGCCAGCCTGATACCCTCCCTGGAAGTGGGTGTGGCAGAGAACAGGTTAGGGGGAGGGGCCAGCATGCCTCACTCTCATGGAGACAAGTGGACAGGGAATAAGAAAGAGAACTGGTCCGATCCCTGCCCATGATGCTCAAAGGACTACACCCCTGCGTGAACCTAATGGGTCAAAAGGAGGGCTGGGCAAACAATAACAGGACTTGTCAAACTGTCTTTCTTTGCAAGCAGACAGCAACAGCAAATATTTTGGGGGTCACCTGGTGGGGAAATGATGCATTCTGAGCCCCCAAAATAGACCAAATCAAAAAGGGAGCACTCCTGAATGGACAACCTGGAGGAGAGAATGACTGGACTGATAGTTCCTGGGGAATGAGGGGGAATGGGAGAAAAAGGAGGACATGTACAGGCTCAGAGAGAGAGGGAACAACAAATGGTTCAGAATCGGTGGTGAAGAGGGTGTGGGAGGCCTGCTAGAGGATAAGCAAGGGTAATGTAACAGAGAGGATGTACTGAAACTCAAAGGAAGGCTGAGAATTATAGTGGGACAGGAGGAAGGCTGAAGGAAATAAGAGGAAGGAACAAGAAGGAAAAGAGAACTTGTAGAGACCTAAAAAAAGCATGTACATATGTAAATATAATGGTCTATGATAAAGAGGGAATAAATCCAGGTACATATATTTATAGGTTTAGTGCTAAGCTAGCAGATGACCTTGGGCCCCCACCCAGGCACTCCCTCAATGCAAGAACACTTTGTTCTATAAATCTGGCATTCCATGATGGTCACTGGAATAATAGGTTCACCGAAGTCAAATAAACAAATGCGTAAACAAATGTGGTGAAGAAAACTGATGACACCCAGCTCTCAAAGGTATAGAGTCTGGGGTCTCAAAGCCTGAAGATTACCAAAAGGCCATCTAGTTGAGAGATAGTCATGCCCACATGAAAAGAAACACACCAGCCAGTGTGGCCACGAGGTGTCAAAAGGATCAGGTCTCAGGCATCATACCAGAAAAGAAACATATCACTCTATGCACACTTTCCTGAGATGATCACTGAGGACATGTGGGGGCATGAGCAAGAGTGGTGAAGACAGCTGATGGCACCTGGCTATCAAAAGATATAGTAGCCGAGGTCTTAAAGGCTTGAGGGTCAACAAGTGGTCATATAGCTCAGAAGCAACAAAGCCCACCATAGAAGAAGCACACCAGCTTGTGCAACCATGAACTGTGGAAAGAATCAGTTGTTGGGCATCAAAGAACAAAAATCATATTATTATGTGCCCACCCTCCCAACATGCTCACTGAAGACAGAAGGATGCGGAGACAGACAGAGCAGAGGAATTCAATGGCGCCCAGCCACCAAATGATAAGTATCTGGGGTCTTAAAAACTTGAAGGTAAATCAGTGACTATTTAGGGCAGAAACAGCAAAACCCAAATGGAAGAAGCACACCAGCCTGTATGGTCACGAGAGGTTGAAGGGAGCAGATATCAAGCATCAAAGAACAAGAATCACATCACTATGAATGAGGGGGAGAGCAGGGTGAGGATGCTAGGCCCATCTGTGGGCAATAGGACAACCCCTTACAGGTGAGTCGTGCCGGGGAAGATGAACCCATCAAGATGCAGTGAGGTAACACTAAAACATACAACTTTCCTCTAGTTCCTGAAGACTTCCTCCCCCAAACTATCATGGTCCGAATTCTATCATACAAATGCAGCTGGACTGGAGGAGGTATACTGGTAGAGATGGAATCTGAAAATAAGGGGAACCCAGGATAGATGAACCCCTTGGGGCCAGTAGTGAGAGTAGAGTTTCCGGATGGGTGGAGAGAAGGTGGGGTAGAGAGAGGGAGCCAATTACAAGGATCTACACATTACTTCCTATCTGGAGGACAGACATCAGAGGAGTAGGCGAGGGGAGACTTCAGGCAGTGTAAGATATGACAGAACAATAATAATTTATAAAGTATTGAGGGTTGATGGGGGATGGGGGAGCAAGGATGAAAGGGAAGGGGATGGGAGGCTGATATCAAGGGCTCAAGTGGAAGGGCAAGTATTTGGAGAATGATGATGGCAGCAAGCAAGTGAATGTGCTTGGCACACTATATGTATGTATGTATTGTAATAAGCGATGTATGAACCCTCAATAAAATGATTTTTGAAAAACATATAGCATTATGAATATGTGTCATTCAAATATTTACATCATTGATAAGATTTCCCATCAAAAGTAAGCTACTAGGAGTTAAATTTTGATTAGGTTAAAGATTATTAAGCCCCTAACCTCATTGTTTGAGGATAAATTGCAATACACAAAATGATCTAATGATACTATGTAGACCTGAGCAAAGGATTATCATCCTTCTACTGATGAGATATCCAAGATTTGAAGAAACAAAAGAAGTACTGATTGCATTCATTAACACTTGGGAGATGTTACTAAAAAAATAAGGCGATATTATCTTGTGTCAGAATTAACAATAAAGCTCAAAACAAACAGAAATAGTAAAAACTGATGAGACTGGAATCTTTATACTCTACTGTTGTAATTGTAACCTGATAGAATCATTGTGAAAAATGGCATGATAGCCCCTTAAATTTTGGTACAGAATTGCCATGTGATCCAGAAAATGCATATTCTAGATATATATGGTATATATCCTAGAGGAGCAAAGCCGAGATATATGAACCCACATGCTCATTGTGTGAGTATTCACCACAGCAAAAGGATGGGGACAATTTTAGTGTCCATCAGCAGATGAATGTATAAGCAAAATATGGTAGATACGTTTCATGGGAAACTATGCAGCATTAAAGCATTAAGAGGAAACTTCTTAACACTTCATGACATGGCTGAATTTGGAAGAAACTATGCTGAAAAAGATAAGATTAAAAATAAATATGGTTCCTACTCCCACCAGAGCAGTGATTGCCCCCCGCCCCCCCAAAAATATGGTATAAGACTACTATTGCTAAAGTCAGGAAATGTTTGCAAACAGAAAGAAACATTATTCGACGATTACTTGGGATGGGAAGGAATGTTAGTACATAGCTGATATATACATGGTAACTTGCTTAAAAAGAAAGGCTGTACACAACAATGGATAGACATCATGAAAAGAATACCACCTACATTAGCCAAACAAAAGATGAAATAATTAGGAATAAACTCAATCGAAGAAACTCAAGACCTGTACAAAAAATACTACAGAACACAACGAGAAGACGTCAATAGACCTATACAAATGGAGGAGTAGTCTGTGTTCATGGAAAAGAGGCCTTAATATTTGGACGGCCCCTTTGAGCTTTCAGGTCTGCAACGTTTTTATGGGAGGAGAAAGTCTCCTCTTTTACTTGAGCTGCAGCCGGTGGTTTTACACAGCTGACCTTGCTGCTAGCAGCCCAACACGGAATCCACTGTGACACAAGGGCTCCATATAGTAACCAAAATAATCCATAAATAATATTCCGATTCAAAACACAGCTTTGCGCTTTAAATAAATGAGAAAAATAATAACTCCTTTAAAATGGCCAGGGAAGAGCCCTGGGAAAAGCAAATAACTTTTGCCTGACACGGATAAAATTATAAATACAAAGACCAATGAGATCAAATAGAAAAAAAAAAAGAAATAAATGCATCGACCTATAGGCAAGTCAAATTCAACAAAGCCCCCCCCCAAAAAAAAATCAATGTGAAAGGGATAACCTCTTCAACAAATGGTACTCAGAGAAGTAGATTGTGATCTGTAGAAAAAAATATAATAAGACCCATAACTTGATCCATGCACAAACACAAAAATAAACTGAAGATTGATCATATACCTGCATGTGAAACCCAGGGATACAAGAATCATCAATGATAAATGTCTGAAAGATAACATTGGGATAAGTAGGACCTATTGCAGGATATAGAAATAGAATCAAATATAATAAAAGAAACAAATAAAGAAAAACAAGATACATATATGCATCAAATGATTTCTTGAAATGAATAAAAATAGAAACCACAGACCAGGATAGAATGCTTAGTAATAACAAAAAGGACAACACTTATGACTAAAATCTACAGACCTCTGCAACATCTCAAGAAGAAAAAATCCAATTTAAAAGTGACATGAATAGACAATTCACCAAAAGTGACACTCAAATGACTAATAAGACAGGAAAAAAAATGACCATGATTCTCCAGCTACCTGGGAAATGCAAACCAAAACAAAGATGAGAAATCACATCACACCCAGGATCAGAGACCAACTTATAAAAAACAACAAAATAATAAATTCTATGGAACTGAAAACAATAAATGCTGTAGAAGAGGATGGGAGATTGGGACTCAAACATTGCTGGTGGGTTTATAAATATGTACAACCATTGATGAAAGCAATATGGCATTCAATCCACCCCTCCACCCCTCAAAATGAGGAACAGACATTGTGCAAGAGCTACCATTATCTCTGCTGGGTATATACCCCAAATAAGAAGGAGAACATGATGAGCCGTGCCTTCCCAAGTTTATTGCAGCACAGTGTGAAATCTCCTATATGGACTTGGTGCTTATAATCATAGGAATATGTGAAGTGTTGAAGATGTTAGAGTTGTCAGAGGGCAGAAAATAGTCAATGCCTCATTTCTTTGGGGTGAATGTGGTAGTGAACAAAAGCACCTTTTTTATAAGAGGGTAAGTAGTGCTAGTACGGTTGCAGTACATTCATGCATATGTTCATCTAAGCAAAGCATATTTAAAACCATCTCTGCAAAAAGTGGATGGTTGCAGACATGTTCTCTGAATAATACACATTTGCTTTGAAAAAAGCATCCAAATGGTCTGGCTTGTCTTGATAACCATACAAGAAGAACACATAAAGATTACAAGATCATAGGAGAAAGAGATTTCTAAGAAATGGAAAATTCCATTGGTGAGAAATACAACAGAAGATTTATAGCGATGATTATTACCTAATAGCACTGCACTTGTTCACTTTTGGACGAATAAGATACATATGGGCATCAAATGATTTCTTTAAATGAGTAAAAGTAGAACCCTTTGCAAAGGCCTGTCTTAAGTGATTTCTTTGGAAACCCTACCCTATCAACACTATCTTGATCTTGTCCTTTCATAAAACTTGTCTCCTAAAACTCTGATAACATTAAAAATAACACAACTCGAGTCCCTCAAGAATGTTGAAGTGGTCTTTTGGCATCTATTCACTGAAAAGCACAGAATTCTATGGGGAATTATTAGAAAGATAGAAACACAACCTTGAGAAGTATGTAAAACTAGATGGAGGATATGTTGAAAAATATAGGTTCACATGGATATGTTTGTTTAATAGAGTTTCTATGACATTATAGGGTTGCTTTTCTAAAACTTATTTTTGTACATGACTTATTAGAATTTTTTTATTTGTTCCACATCTACAGTTGTAAAAGGAATTACATTCCAGAGAATTTTAATCATTGGCATTGACAGAATATTTCAGCAAAAATGTTCATAGTAAAAGTCTTTAAGATGAAAAGTGAGTATTTGTAAACTTTTGTAGTAGTTATATAATCTTTGGTTAATATGAGAGAATTAAGAGTGAATGAGGTGAGTGCTTGCTTTGGTGGCACATATACTAAAAACAAGTGAATGAATTGGAGTCTAGTCTGTCCATCAAGTCATAGCCATTGAGGCCTCTTTGTGAGCATGGCCTTCTCCTGAGGATTCTGGGAACTTCTGCATTCCACCTTGGAGATGGGAAGCACTCTCTCTCACTTTACTCCCTCTCTGGGGGACACAGCAGCTGACAAGACTACACTACCTTGGAACTACACTCGTGTGCTGGGCTGGAGAAGCCACGTGGAGAGCCCTGCCCCGGCTGAGATGCTTACAACGCCACTGGATCCACAAGACCTTGCAACCAATGTCTGGGATCATTCTGCATTTGGCATCATTGCATGTGTTTTATGAATGCAAACAAGACTTTGCAGATCGATATTGGACATATGGGACTTACTTACTTGATATGAACTGGGATGTTCTCTCAATATTCAATTGCTCTTGAACATAAAGCTTTTTCTTATACATATGTGAGAGTTCGTGAATTTGTTTCTTTAGTCCACCCAAACTAACACAGCTTTAAATTGTTTAATGTAGGATACTTTATAAGCAAATTTCTCTAAAGAGGAATATTTGACAAGATACTGCACATAATGACAGGGGAGAGTTTGAAATAGAAACACCTTTAGGAACACACACTTGTGAATCTTAGATGAATTTTGGGGAGATAATAAAATATCTTGTCATACTCCTGCTCTTCACAACACACAAACACACACACACACACACACACACACCTTGTAGCTACTATTGGGTCAATTTTAACTTAAGGTCCTTTTTCATATGTATATTTCAGAGCAGCCTTGTCTAAAAATGGTTCCTTTTGTTTATTTTTTAAATATTTTTCATATGATTTTGAATATCTGTGATACTTCAGAAGTAGATTGCCTGGTATTTCTTTTACGACACTACTGAGAAAATTCAGACCACCAATACTTTTGTTCATAACCAACCACTTCATTCTTTGTGCTACTCAGAGGTGACCCTTCTCCCTCACCTTTTCCTTCTGCTTTCTACCTTCATATATATATATATATATATATATATATATATATATATATATACACACACACACAAACATACTGGTATTTATTACCAAATTCTCTTTAAAATATTCATTTTATTTATACTTAAGAAATAGGAAAATAATGGTTTTGATTTCTTGTGGAATAATCAACAGAAAAAAAAACAGACACAAGGTTTTTTTCTTTAAGTGAATAGGATGAATTTTGCCTAAACAATAGCAAATCAAAAGATAAACTGAAGGACGTCTAGATTTTAGAGCTGAAAATCAGCACAAATTACATTATGATGAATGTATACAATTATCTAGGATAGTATGCAATTCAAATTTATACAGATTTTCCTTCAAAATCACCTTGTTTTAAGCAGTTCCTATGAATAAAAAATAATTTCCAGTTTTGTTTTGAGCTGTCGAGTAATAGACATCTTGTAAATGAGAAAGAAACAGGAACCCATTGGCCACTGTGCCAGGAGAGGCCCGGACACCAGGTGGTTACAATAAAAAACACCTTGTTGTTATAAAGTTAACATCTGTGCATTCTAAATGGTAAAGAAAATGAACATAATAGATACAGCTTTGGATGCCGATTTTGCCACCTGCCTGTGTAGGATGCTATGCAGGATGTCTTTAAACCACAGAGCCAGAATTTTCCATGCATCCTGCCAATTTCCCATAAATGGTTGTATTCACCAAGGACAAGGAACAAATACACACTGCCCTTTGTTTACAATGGAAGAACAATGTCTTTTTCTAAAAATGAAATACTAGCGTCAACCCCCATAACCTTTGTTTCTGAGGTATGTCGAGATTCACAGACGGAACACGTGTGTGAGGGAGAGTGGGAGTGTGCCCCCGGGTTTATAGGTTCAGTAGAGGGTGCTTGTATACGTGTATTTGTACCTGCTGCAAATACATCCACTACAGAGTTTTAGTGAAGCATAATTACTTGAAGTAATTTTTCTATCGTCATGCTCCCACCAAGTGAGGTGTGAACACAGGGCACATGAAACACTAACAGAGTAGAAAGGTTCGTCTCGCCTTTCCTCTCCTTATAGAGAGTCATTCTAGAATCAGAAAGAGAAAAGCTCACGAGCATCAAGGAAGAAGAAGCACCAGGGAGTGGATCGTGTGCAAGATTCCTGTCTGAGCACCTGAGGACGCAGCACGGAGGCCACAGGATAGAATAGAGGAGCAATGTTGGGATGACGAGGCAGTGCTGGGGTTCCTGGCTCAAAGAAGCAGACAGTAAGTGTCCACATGGTTCAAACTGAGGACTACAGACATGCTTGCCAACATGTCAGAGTGCCGGGAATAAAATAACACACATGCCATTATAATTTTAGAAGTTGTTACCTTTCTAAATGAACAGCCATATATTGTGAGCATTATCTATGAGCTTTGTGTGACCATTGCAGTGAATGATTAAAGTCATCAGAGAAGAAGTATGTTATGGGATGGATGCTTAATGTTAGGGAGATTGAAGGTGGAAGTACCTCTAACTTCTGTTTTGTGACAACTGGCCTTGTGGAAGGGTGGCTATGGATTTCCCAATTCCTTTGTGTAGCCAAAGGAAGTCAGAAGTAGACCCCAGGCAGTTTTTTCAGTGGAAGAGCACACAGAGGGAAAAGTAAACTTCTAAGACACAACCAAACACCTTGAGGAATGGGTTGCTGAATCTGAGAGATCCATATCATAAGCTTGAGGAACATCAGGCAACTGATATTAAATAATTCACAAAGACAATAATCTGTGTCTTACTTTGTGGAATCTTGACGAAGATCTCTTAAGCAGCCATCTAAGGTGAAAACATCAGCCTCTCCCTTTGGTAGGCACAAAATCTGATGTCAATCTAAGCCTTGAGAGTTTGGCCTGTCAATCAGCTCATCACTTGATGATTTCATTTGGAGGTACTATGGAGATACGTACCTTGAAAGTGGCAGGACAATGGCTCACTCCCAGTGAAATATTTCTGATGAGAAACTACACAAAGCTCCCCTGACGCAGCCAGAGCCCTGTGTCCAGATCCACGTGGAGATTGCAATGCCACTGGATCCACAAGACTCCCCTGTGAATTCGGCATCATTGCATGTGTTTAATGAGTCTGCAGAGGACTACAGACATATCGACTAATGTTGGGCTTAAGGACTTGATCTGGGATGGGTTGGAATGTTTTCTCAATATCCAATTGCTCTTATATATAAAGGTCTATCCTATATACATATGGATGTCTTTGAATTTGTTTTCTCTAGGGTACCTAGACTAACACACTCCCTCATCAGAGGAATGAAAAGTAATGAAAATCAGAAGATACAATTAATCCAGTGGTCTAATAAATAACGCGAACCCCTTTCTCCCCAAGTCTGAGACCAGAAATAGATGGTTACCTGGCTGATAACACGAATTGCCTTGAGAAGATTTATATTCAAAGGTCCTGGATAGAGTGGGGGGAAAAATTTGTGGAACAAAACTAAAAATCATAAAAGGTAGAAGCTGATGTGCTCCTTAAAACTATGGCCCGTAGTTATCTTTCAAGCCTAGAACTGAACCCACTCCCATTGTTAGAATAATCAATCCCATAAGAGCACATGGGAGCATTAATCAAAGACAGAGGGATGGAAATGAAAGATAAATGGAACATGAAATGCTGGGAAGAAGAGGCATGATCCATGGTAAATTGAGCGAACTGAAATACATTAGTGGAAAAATGAGTATAAACTATTGAATATAAAAATTCACTACAACAAAAGGTTTCAAAAAAAAGAGAAGGAAAAAGTGTAGTAGACATCTAGGATTACATTATAATCTTGAGTGTTTACACAGTAATGGTAGAAGGACTGACGGGGAAGGAGAAAAAGGGAGTTCAAAAGTGAAAGGATAATGGAGGGGGCAGGGCACTAATCCACCCAGGGGGAGAGTACTGCTCTTGTCTCCACAGAACCCAGAGTAGGCATGCAGATCCCACCTTGAAGCACCCAACCCTGAGGACAGCATGAACACATGGGCTGCTGCAGGGAAAGAGAGAGCTACAGGGCCAGACACAACCAGAGCCAGACTGACCCCCTCCCTGAAAGTGGGCGTGGCAGAGAACAGGTTGGGGGAGGGGCCAGCATGCCACACCACTGGGAAAAAGGCAAGAAGGGAGGAAAAAAAGAGAGCTGATCTGGTCCCCACACTGGTCCACAATGCTCAGAGGACCATGCTCCTGTAGGGACCCAATGGGTCACAGAAAGTTCTGGAGAAAGTTCTGGTGAAGACATGTCACACTGTCTCCCCACTGGAGCAGACAGTGACAGAGGACATTTCAGAAAATCAGACTGACCCCCCAAAGTGAACCGAATCAAGAAGGAAGCACTCCTGTTTGCACAGTCGGGAGGAGAGAATGATGGGTCTGATAGTTCCTGGGAGTCATAGGGCAGGGAACGGAGGGGGAATGGACAGGCTCATGGATGGAGGAATAACAAGTGGTAAGAAATCAGTGGTAAGGAGGGTGTGGGAGGTCTGGTAGGGCTTAAGAATGTAAGCCTTAATGTAACTGAGAGGAAGTACTGAAACTCAAATGAAGACAGAGCATGATGGTGAGACAGGAGGAAGGCAGAAGGAAACAGATGAAAGAATTAGAAAGCAAAGGGCACTTGCAGAGGTCTAAACACAGGCATGTACATACATAAATATATTTATTTTTTGATAAGGAGGGAACAAATCTAAGAACATATATTTATAGGTTCAGTACTAAGGAAGCAAATGAACCTTGGGCCCTCATGCAGGTACTCCCTCAATGCAAGAACACTTTGTTCTATGAATTCGGTGTTCCATGATATGCTCACTGGCCCAATACTATCACTGAAGTAGAATGGGTGCATAAGCAAATGTGGTGAAAAAAGCTGATAGCACCCAGCTATCAGAGGATATAGCATCTGGGGTCTTAAAAACCTGAAAACCAACAAAAGGTCATGTAGCTGAGAAGTGGCTGAGCCCACACATGGAAGAAGCACACCAGACACTGTGGCCATGAGGTGTTGAAAGTATTAGACCCCATGCACCAAACAGAAAAAAACAAACAAACATATTACTGTATGCTTAGATTCCCAAGGTGATCACTGAGGACATGTGGGGGCATGAGCAAGAGTGGTGGAGAACGCTGATGGTGCCTGGCTATCAAAAGATATAGTGTCTGAAGTCTTAAAAGCTTGAGGGTAAACAAGCAGTCATCTAGCTTAGGAACAACAAAGCCCACTATATAAGAAGCACACCTGCCTGTGCCACCATCAGGTGTTGAGAGAATCATGTGTCCGGCATCAAATAACAAAAATCCTATCAATATATGCTCACTCTCCCGATATGATCACTGAAGACAAATCAATACAGAGGCAAACAGAGTGGAGGAAGCTGGTGGTTACCAGCTGCTAAATGATAAAATGCCTGGGGTCTTAAAGGCTTGAAGGTAAATGAGTGGCCATTTAGCACAGAAACAGCAAAACCCACATGGAAGAAGCACACCAGCTCCAATGATCACGAGGGTTCAGGTATCAAACATCAAAGAACATGAAGCATATCACTATGAACAAGAGGGAGAGCAAGGTGGGGATCCAAGGCCCATTCTTGGGCAATTGCATACCCCCTTATAGTTGTGAGGAGGAGAAGGGCCAGTCAAGGTGCAGTGAAGTAGCGACGAAACAAACAACTTCCCTCGAGTTCCTGAAGGCTTCTTCCCACCAACTAACATCATCCCAACTCTACCCTACAAATCCAACTGGACTGGAAGAAGCACACTGGTATATATCAAACCTGGAAATCCAGGGAACTCTGGACAGGTGAACCCCTCAGGACCAACAGTGCGAGTGGCATTACCGGGTGGATGGAGGGAAAGTTGGGTAGAGAGGGGAAGCCAATCACAAGGATCTACACATAACCTCCTATCTGAAGAACGATCATTGGAGGAGTGGGTAAGATATGACAAAATAATAATAATTTATAAAGTAATGAGAGGTGGTAGAGTGGGGGGGGGGAAGGGAAGGAATGAGGAACTGAAATCAAGGGCTCAGGTAGAAAAGCAGAATTTGGAGAATGATGACAACAACAGGCATGCGATGGGGCTTGGCACAGTATATGTATGTATGTATTGTGATAGGTGACAAAAGAGTCCCCAATAAAATGATAAAAATATGTAAACAACATAAATACAACTGACTAAAAAGAGAAGGATGTCTATCAGATACATTGTGTTGCTACAATAACTCTAATAGTGGTTTAATTACAGAAGTCAAATATTTGATATTCTATAAACAGTTTTTATTCTTTACTTGCATAATTTCTTTCATTATAGAATAGAGAACCATTGCTCAACGTCTTTCATACCTACTGTTTTGAATTCTGGAACACTTTACATATTTAAAATATGAAATATTTATAGAATAAACAGACAAGCATCCAGCTAATAGTAAAAATGTAATTCTACATTATAAGGCACTGCATTTTGATGTCTATAGTAAAGGTACTTAAAAATCTATAATTGGAGGATTCCTCATTAAAGTTCACTTGACTATGTTGTTAGTTTGCTTTGAACATTTAATTTAATCAACTATATCTTTTTTTAATAATTTTAATTACAACTGAAATTTTGTCTGAAGATATAATAGTTAATAAATAGGGTGCTTTTTTAATTAGGGAAAATAGACTTGTTCTAGCTTTTAAGTTCACTTGAAAATGTATTTCAAAAAAAGAAAGAAATGGTATTTGAAGAAACTGGAGCTGTTATCTCCTATTGACAAAATGAAGAAAATAGATTTGAGGATTGTAAACTAAAAATGTTTCTGTGTTTCACAAAACATTTGGCTAAAAGTATACTTAGATAAAATATATTGAAATATTCATAGAGTAGCTTCTCCAAGACCCCTCTGTATACTAAGGGTTTTGAAGAATCTTAAATAATATTAATATATGTACATATGTATACCTCTGTGATATATATGTGCATATATGTATATATATACACACATTTCTGCAATTGGTTTACAAAGTACTTTTCAATATAAAGAATATTGAGGTAGACATCATGTTATTCTTCAATGCTATGTTGAGAAGAAAGGTAGTACTGCATCACATCTGAGTCTGATTCTGTGGCTATTGTAACTGGTTTCCCCACAGGGTTTGAGAGGGTGAAGCATCGGACTGGTAACTTAGTGGTTGGCAGTTTGAATCCACCAGTCCCTCTGCCAGAGACACGGCAGTTTGCTTTCATAAATATGTAAGCTGTGGGAGACTGATGTGTGAGTAGATCTATTCCTTTTAGGGTGAAATCAACTAGATGGTAGTGGGTAGACATACTATATTGCACACTAGGCATATAACCCATAAGTCCTAAGAATTATCTGTCTTCTTGTTTCTATAAAAGGTCAACTCCTAAATCCTACGCATAAATCTGTTAAACTATTCCCATTTTAAATATATGATTATAATCTATTGCTTTTATCATTCTTGCTTTTTAACTCACTGGATTTATTGAATTTAAATACCTGGATTTAATATAAGTTCAAATAATTTCCTTCAAGCAAAAGAAATTTTGAGCAAGTAAAACCTGTTCCAATCTGAACCAAAAGGATATATTTCCACACACCCCCAATTTTATATTTCCAATAGAGACCACTTTCCTGAATAATGACAAGAGATGGGCAAGTGACATGCAGACTTCATCTTGTAACAGAAGCTCATTGTTTATACCTCACTACCAATGAATGTGAACTGCAGCCAATTCCTTTCTATTTCTTCAAAATCTGTCAGCCAGAAACTTGTTTTCTTTCCAAGGAGAATGAGCTGAACACTGATGTGACTGACGTTCCTCCACAGGGCTTCTCTCGAGCCCTTCATAATACCTCTCTCCTCTTTTAGAAGGATGCCAACATTTTCTGAGGTCTGTAAAGAGTCACTTAGTATGTTTGAAAAGCATAATTACATATTCTCATAGGAGTCTAACTCAAACTTCATGTCTTAACTTGGGTTCTGCACTTACATATATATTTTTAATTTAGGTGAGGAAACCTATTATAATTGTGTTTGGATGTGAAAATCTGTATAAAAGAAAAAAAAAACATTGTGGCACATCTCATGCTATTCCTCTCATGGGCTATACTAGCACCATCTGCCTGGTTGTTAAATTGACATTTCTACCACCTGACTATTTCAGGACATTGGGAGATAATAATACACATTTGAACATAAACTTTAAATGTTCAAGCTTCAAAAGTTAACCTATGTTTTGTAATAGATTACATGTGCTTATATATAAATTATAAAATAAGCAATATATTATATCCATTATAGTTCCTATTTTTAAAAATGTCCATCATAATATTTGATATTGAATAGTCAGGTTAAAAAGTATGATTATATATATATGGCTACAAAAGAGCTGTTACTATCTAGTCTATATTTTATCTTTTGAAAATAATTTAAATTCCTAAAAATAAGGTATCCTATTAGTTAGTACCCATTGCATATATAAGGTATTGTTCTTAAAATAATATGATCATATATTCTCCAAGATCACATACATAAAACCTGATAAAGCCAGAATCTGCTTACAGAGGAAACTTCTGAGTGCACACACTCAAACAATTAGCACTAACAGAGCATGAAAATGGAGTGGTTAGAGTACACTCTGTCAGAGATCAGAGATTTTCAGACACTTGAAGAAGAAGACCATACCACAAAGTTTGACTATCAGACAACTTATTTTATTTATATGTGCATGTGTCATGCTGCATAATCTAAAATAAATTTCCTCTTAGAATTTTAGGGTCAATTGCTAGAATACAGATTTTAAAAGACTCATACATAAGTTACTTATGATTTTATGAAATATATTCTGTGATTTGGATTAGCATAGGGTCATGTCTAAATTAAACCATTAATTAATTCAAATATTGCACATTGGCTGTTGCTTTTTATGTGTAAGGACTGCTGGTATTGATATAAAAGATGTCTAATACTAAAACTTATGAAAAATTTCTATATAAGAATTGCTATATATGATGTGATAATGGCATAATAATTTTCTACATTTTGAGGGCTTTGCTCTCCTTTAGTTCAGATATGACTATACAAACTCTTAGGGCAAGGAAAAGCATTCATTCACATGCAAACAAAACTAAAGTATGGATTTGCATAGCAGATGTGTTTAATTTCTACCAGTTTGGCCACTGTGGTGACTTGTGTGTTACTGTGATGATGAAACGTATGTCATTGGTATTTCAAATGCCAGCTGGGTTCCCCAAACTGAACAGCTTTCAATGGACCTTCAAGATTAAGAACAAACAACAATGAAGGACTTAGTGACCCTTTTTGGATGAAGAAACCATTAAGAGAACATTGTGCATAGCTTAGAAATCTCATCAATTACAGAAGGTCTAATGGATGGAGGCAGAACATTGTCCATTGTCAAAGAGTTCTTGAAGATGGGTCCTATGGATGGGAAGGCACTTGCAGTGTGACAGAGGAGGAACCGCTCTCAAAGTAGAGTTGATCATAGTGACATGTATAGAGTTAGGTCTGTGGGACAGGTGCTTTGGGTGCCTTCATTTGCAGATGGAACATAAAGTGAGAAGAAAGAGTTGCAAAAATGAAACAATTGATACTTGCATGGTATGCAGTGCTAAACTATGAAAAATAGGAGTAGTAAAAAAATTACATGGAATACACAAAGATCTACACTCTATGGGTCATGAGATGCAATGGACTGGTACTGGTCATTTTAATCAGAAAAATCATATGATTTACTATGCTGGGAATGACACAATCAAGAGGAATGATTTGGGATTCATAATCAAAAATGACATTTCAAGATCTATTTTGAAGTACACTACAGACTGTGATAAGATTATATCTATAATTATATCTATTATAACTGTTCAAGAAAATTCATTCAAGCTAAAATCCAAACACACACACTAGTGATATACAAATTGAAGAATTTTATCAATATCTTCAGACAGGAATTTATCAAACATTCTCTCAGGGTGCATGGGAAATTATTGGTGATTGGGATGTAAAAGTTGGAAACAGAGAGGAACAATATTTGGAAAACATGGTCTTGATAATAGAAACAAAGCTAAAGATTAGTTGATAGAATTTTGCAAGACCAATGACTTGATTGTAGTGAATACATTTTTTTTTCACAACATAACAGAAATGATACACACGGACTTCCCAAGAGAGAATGCACAGATATCACATTAACTACATCGGGGGAAAGATATGGTGGGAAAACTCAATATCAAGAGCTCAAGCCAGGCCAAGGACCTAATATGGTAAAGACAATCAACTATACATATGTAAGTTCAGACTGAATCTCAAGAAAACAAAAACCAAGTCCAGAAGAGTCCAAATATGAACTTGAGTCTCATCCATCAGTTTGAGGAAGATCACAAGTGCAGACCTGCTTCACTGAACACTCATGATAGAATATTTGATGAGCTCTGAGATGACACCAAGAGCATCACTCATGAAGAAATCATAGGTCTTTGAAAAGACAAAAAAAGAAAAGCTCAAATTGGATGTTTAAAGACTGTGAAACTTGCTCCTATTCTTAAAGTAGCTAAGACAAGTGGAAGAAATGATGAAGTCGAAGAGCTGAATAAAAAATTTCAAAGTGCAGCTCTAGGAGATTAAGTAAAATATTATAATAAAATGTGGAAAGCTCTGGAGTTAGAAAACAAAAATGAAGAATATGTATAGCATATGTTAAACATATACCTCAAGAGAAAACCCAAGTCTTTTCTTGCAATACTGAAAGATTGTTTGAACTCATATTGAATGACATAGGAAGCATAAACACAAGATAAAAAGAATACATTTAATTTCTGTACCATAAGGAACAGGTCAAAATTCCACTATTTCATGAGGTAGCATATGAGCAAGATCCAATAGCAATGAAGGAAGAAGTTCAAGCTCCATTGAAAGCATTATTCTAAAAATTATCAGTTGAAATATTTCAACTAGCTGATGGAAGAACTTCGTTTGTTGTGTCCAGAAATTTGGAAGAGACTATTAAGCCAACTGAATGGAAGAAATCCATAATTGTACCAATTCTTTAAAAAATGTGATACAATAGAATGCTCTAGTTATAGAACAATATAACTTATATCATAGGTAAGTAAAATTTTGAAGATGACCATTCAATAACTGTTGCAGCAGGATACTGGCAAGGAGCTGTCAGAAGTTCAGGTCAGCTTAAGAAGATGGCTAAGAACAATAAATATCATTGTTGATGTCAGATATGGATCTTGGCTGAAAGCAGAGAGTACCAAAAAGGAATTTACTTGTGTTTAATTGACTATTCAAATACCTTCAAATCTATGAATCAAAACAAACTATGGATATATCCTTGAAGATAACGAGATTATGCTGCAGAACTTGCACATAGATCAAGACACCATTGTGCAAAGAGAAAATGGTAATAGCTCAAGGTTTAAATTAGGAAAGGTGTGTGTTTATTCAATCCATATTCGGGCACTAATAAGAAAAGCTGGACTACATGAAGAAGAATGCAACATCAGGATTGTAGAAAAACTCATTAAGAAAGTGGGTGAAGGGAGACATCAGACAGTGTAGCATATGATAAAATAACAACAATTTATAAATTATAGAGGGTTCATGAGGACGGGGGGATCAGAGATGGGGCAAATAAGAGGAAATGAAACTGGGGCTTAAGTGGAAAGAAAATGTTTTGAGAATGATGATGGCAACAAGTTTACACATGTGCTTTTCATGCAATGTATGTAAGTATTGTGATGGAATTTGTATGAGCCCCTCATAAAAATGATTAATAAATAAATAAAATAATGATAATAATAAAAGAACCTGTGATATGCAGCCTTGCTTGCTAATAGTGAGGGAACCAGCATCTTTTGATAAAATCAAGGATTGTAGCCCTCAGTGTGGATTACAATTCAATGGAAAGAAGACCAACATTTTTATAACTGTACCAGTAGGTTCCATCTTAATAAGTGAAGAAAAGCTTGAAGTTGTTGAAGAATTTCATATTGAACCCATAATCAATGCTCAGAGAAGCTACAGTGAAAAGGAGGTGAAATGATGCCTTCCATTGAATCATTTACAGAAGTCCTCTTTAGAGTGTTGAAAAAGCAAAACCGTTACTTAGAGGACTAACCCAATTTAGTCCTGACCCAATCCATGGCTGTATTTTAATTGCCTAATGTGCATGTGAAAGTTGGAGACTGAATCAGGAAGACTGAATAAGAATTGATCCATTTGAATTATGGGGCTGGTAAAGATTATTGATAACATGTTGTACTGTCAAAAGGGAAACCAAATCTATCTTGGAAGAACTTTGTCCAGAGTACTTCTGAGAGGCAATGATGGTGAGACTCTGTTTGACATACTTTTGACATGTTGTCAGGAGAAACCATTCCCAGGAGAAAGACACCATGCTCAGTAGAGAGGCAGTAGTAATAAGGAAATTCTACTGGGTGATGGATGAACACAGTAGCTGGAACAATGGCTCAAATATAGTAACAGTTTTGAGATGGCTCAGGAATGAATGCTGTGTAGTTCTGTTGTACAGTAAGTGGGTCACTTAGAGTCTCAACTGACTCAATGGCTCCTACCTAAAACTAGTAAAAGGAGTAAGAAGCAAGCAGAGAGAAAAACTAAGAATGAAACTGCGGAAATAGCCTTTGGATCCTCCTGGTCACTATGACGAAAATGTCTCAGATCTAGAGTGAGATTGTTACCAGGAAACATTGAAACATCCAAGGCATGTAGAACCTACAGCTACTAACAGCACCTACTTCTCTTAGAACAAGCCAACAGAGAAACAAAACTTTTTCCTAGCTCGGAAGTGTGACTTCACACTGGAATTGTGAAAAATATATTTGTCAAAACCATTCACTGTGGTAAGTCTTAAACAGTGTTGAGTGGCTAATTTTGTAGTAGAATTTTTTTCTAATGTGTTATTTTAAGAACAAAAAGAAGACTAGTATCGGTATCTTAGCAAATAAGAGTAGACTCAATTTTACAATTAAATATATTATGCTGGTGGGTTATTCAGTAATTGTCTTTGTTATCTGTGGCATTCACAAGTTTAGATTCAGCTGTGTGTTTAACCAGAATGACACACACTGAAAAATCTGAGACTGCTTTCATAGTGAGCTTCAGGGAGCACAAGCAGAGATATCTATTGTGTCATCTGAAGGACTCGTAGGGAGCTGGGACACCTTGTAACATCAATATAAATGTCCATAAATTGACAGCTGCTACCAAGTAACCAAAAACAGGTGGCTAAATTTGAACAGATATGTGATTTTTTTTGACAGCGCAGTCTGTGAATCTTTTCTGTGTGCAATCAGAAAAACTGTTTGCATTCTAAATGCTGTCGGTTCATTCCAACTTGTATCTATGGTTCTATCAAGCCAGTGTCTATGTTGTCATATAATTTCAAGCATCTGCTCATTTGTAGAGTTTGCTTATGCAGTTATGAAGTGTCAATTATGAACTCTTAAGTAGTCTACTAAAAATAAGCTCCAGTGTGATGATACTTTTAGGTTATTTCTCAAATTACAAATGGTACAAAATTTAAAAGATAACAGCAACAAATATTCTCTTTAAAAATAAATGCTACATCTCTTTATAATACATCTTTTAATGCCATGTTTTTTGTTTGTTTGTTTTATAGGCATCACTGCATGGCGGAAGGAGGAAGTCCAGCTTGCTTCTGGAGAGCTGCCTGGATTTGAACCGCCAACCCTGTGGGCTGCAGTCCAGCACACAACAACCACCACACCAGCGGGGCTCAGGCCTTAATGCAATGTTTTAAAAATGATGGTGCATCTCTTTTTTCCATACAGGATGGCACCTAATAAAAATAACATACTTCCACATAGTTTTACTCACTCGAGTTGTTTGTACATTTCATTATAATATTTGGCTATCTTTTCAAGTCACCTTTGAAATGTCTGTTCACCTCTATTATGTCATCAGCTCTCCGATTTGTTTTTGGTTTTTATGCTCAGAAGGTAGTCTCAGAGTCTCTTCTGCCATTCATTTTGATCTTTCCTTCTCTATTTTTAAAGGCTTTTTATTATTGTGCATGTATGATAGCCTTGATATCATCTCACAATTAGTCTGGTCTTCAGTCAGTTATTTTTGAA
>PVJH01009812.1:0-76952 GCA_004026705.1 Nesogale talazaci | reverse complement strand
CCCCCACGGCTCCTGCCTCCAGCTTCCAGGAGGAGCGGGTCCCTCCAGCAACCGGGAGGCGCGATGCAGGTGGACGTGCTCGGGATGCCCCGCTCAGCCGCGACAGGTGCCGAAGCCCGTCTGGCGACTGATAGCTGCCCCGGGGCGGGGAGGGGGAGGCTCGGAGTCACACTCTGCCATAAGCCTGGCCCCGAAGGCGGGCAGCTCTGGCTCCGAGGGTCGGGGAGCCCATTTCCAGCTGACTGAGTCGTTGCTGTGGGGACACCGTCACATGGACCCCACTCTGCCCCCCTCCCCCACCACAGACACTCCCGCTCCCACCCCCAAGACTCCTGTCTAAAATTCCTGGCTGCTGTTGAGTTGGCACCCCTGCCCCCCCCCCTCCTGAGGGCTCTCCCCAAAGTCTCTCTCCAGACAGCTGTCCGTGACTAGGTCAGCCGGCTGTTTTAAGGGCACTGGGTCAGCAGTTCAAGCTCACCCGTCACTTATCAGAGTGTGGGTGAGGAGAAAGATGAGGCTGCCTGCTCCTGGGAAGCTTTGCAGCCTCGGGAACCCACAGGGGCAGTCTGCTCTGTGCTCTAGGGCTGCTGTGATGACGCTGAACGAGTGAGGGGCGGCTTCAGGGGTGCTTTCAGTTTTAGGGTCAAAGATGATCTCTGAGCAACGGGTTCAGAGGCTTATCCAGCCTCTGTGGCTCCAGAAAGTCAGGATTCCATGAGCATTTGAAGTCCTTTCTCCGTGCCCACTTGGGTGGGGTGCTTTGCTTGGCTTGTGGTTTATCAAACAGGGCCACTGCCCAGCAGGGAGTCTCGGCTCTTCAGTGCGGGACCTCCTCCTGCAGCCGCCCTCTGCTACACGAGGGTGACCCGGGGACTGACCGGCTGCTTTTGTTTCTCTTGAAGGACGTGGGTAAAAGCAGCCACAAGACCAAAACCAGAAGTCACTACTCTCAGGAATCTGGAGACCAGAGGAAAAGACTTGTCCCAGGTAAGAGGAGCGTCAGCGTGCCCTCGTGAGGGGCCAGTGTGGGAGGCGCTGAGGGCCCTGGTTCAGTTCTCCCCAGGTGGCAGAGTTTTCTCTCTCACTCCCCTGCCCTGCCCTCCAGGCCTCTTGGGTGACACTCACACCCAGGAGAGAGACACGGGGCACTCCCTGACTGCAGTCTGTCAGTCAGTCACACCTGACCTGTGGAGCAGTGCCCAGAAAGTAGGACCCCTCCTCAGGGTTTTCCTGGCACAATCTTAACGACAGGCTCCTGGCAGTGCCCTGGGCTAAAAGATTAGCGGTTCTAGCCCTCTCAGAGGTAGATGGAGCCCCGAGAGCTTGCGGAGCACAGATCCCGTCAGCACATGGTGGGGCCAACAAGTCTCTCCAGGCTCTGTCCTCTCTGCGGCCTGCTGTGGTGTGGGCAGGGGCATCCCCTGGCCCTGGCCTGCTGAATATGGCCAGGGCAGTGGCACTGGCCCAGCCCTCCTCATGCTACAGAACTGTGTAGTTTGCTGCAGGTTTCGGCTGGAATTGTTCTCTGGAGATGGAGGATCCCTGGTGGCACAGGGATTAGGCATCTGGGCTGCTGACCCCAGGTGGGCAGTTGAAACCCACCCGCTATCTGTCCCCACAGGCTGCAGCCTCAGTGTCAGCTGCGTGTAGTCCGAGGACGTGAACCATAAACACACAATCAGAGCACGGGGCCTCTGGGAGCTTACACTGGTTGTCAGAAGGCTCTGAATGACAGGGAACACTCAGGATGAGCCCTCCAGGGAGTCCCCTTTGCCCATTGACCAGGGCTGTGAATGGCCTTGCTGTCAGACAGAGGGCACTGGAAAATTGATTAATGCAGATATCATTTGGCTTAAAATTGAACACCTTATCAATTAGTCTCCCTTTGACCTATTTTAAATTTGTTCTCATTTTTATTATTGTCTGCTTTCTTGCTGCGGACCTGAGGGGTAGCTGCCCAGCGATTCACTGCTCCACCCACAGGGTTGCCTTTGGAAGGCCCAGGGGAGCTGCTGCTGCCCGCCATCCGATTGTGGCTCTGTGTGAGAAGCGCTCACTGGCCATGGGCTGGGTTGGTGTGTGTGCGTACGTGTGTGCATGTATGTGCACGCACGCGTGCCCACAGGGCCCAGTCAATGAAAGAAGGACCTGGTTGTTCTTGCAGAGCTGCAGAGTCGCCCGCCTGCTCCCACAAAGGCAGCTCTGGGCAAGGAGGGACCCCCGGCTGGCATCCCCAAGGCCCCCTTCCCCGAGGAGCTGGCATGCAAGGCCCAGCCGGCCGGCTCCTACCAGCAGATCAGCTGCCTGGACAGCGTCATCAGGTGAGCCCCCTGCCCCACTGCCCACACGGCCCAGTCTGAACCAGCTGAGCCTGACGTCCACCTGCCCCTCCGCCCCCCAGGTACCTGGAGAGCTGTAGTGAAGCTGCCACCCTGAAAAGGAAGTGGGAGTCTCCAGCCAGCACCCCGGCCCCGAGCGCCAGCACCAAGCGCAAGGCCACAGGAGGTAGGTGTGCATGCGCCCCAAGGGGCCGGGGCATGCAGTAGCCCACACACTTTAACCCTGATGGCCCCCCCCTCCCACGGCTGATGGGACAGGAGGCCCTTTCACTAGTGCCCTCAGGGAGTTGGGCCTCACTCAGGCTGCCCCATCCCCACCTCTCTCCTGCCACTGGCCAACCTCACAGTGGACCCTGGGCAGGCCCGCTTCCCTTGAGGCTCAGGGAGCACTGGTCAGAGGCATGAGCACCCTACAATCTGACAGATCTCCACGTCCATCTTGGTGGGGTCACTGCTGAACTGCAAGGTCCTGACCATGGAGCAAGGGATGGGGCCGCCCCACTGCCTGAGCCTGTGCCCCCTCCCCCCACCTGCAAGCAGGAAGAAGCCAGCCCCTCGCTGTGACCCCGCCTGGTACTGGGGCCCAGCAGCTGGCTTGCAGCCCTGTGTCCAGGCTGGGTCTCCCTGCAGGTACCATGCTGGGTGGTTCAGAGGTTGGCAGTTTGATCTAGTGGTCTGCTTCTGAAAGGTTCCCCCACCCCACTCCCCACCCTGTGGATTCTGGACACAGTGAGCCAGCCCCCCAGGTTTGCAGTTGCTCCCGTCACCATGCCCCCTTCTCTGTGCATTCTGGACACAGGGAGCCAGCCCCCCAGGGTTGCAGCTGCCCCGTCACCATGCCCCCTTCTCTGTGCATTCTGGACACAGGGAGTGAGCCCCCCAGGGTTGCAGCTGCCCCGTCACCATGCCCCCTTCTCTGTGCATTCTGGACACAGGGAGTGAGCCCCCCAGGGTTGCAGCTGCCCCGTCACCATGCCCCCTTCTCTGTGCTGAGGGGCCTGGCTGCAGCCTGTCGGGTGACCGTGCTGTGTTTTCACCCCCTGAAGAGTCGGCCTCCCAGGTGCACGCAGCGCTGCTGAAGCCCCCAAAGGCGGAGCGCCACGCAGCAGTCAGAGCACGCCTCCCCTCCCTGGCGTTGCCTGGGAAAGCGGAGAGCGTGCTGTCCCTGAGCAGCCAGTGCAGCTACAGCAGCACCATCGTGCACGTCGGGGACAAGAAGCTGCAGCCCGAGCTCGGTACGCTCCTCAGGCCCACGGCAGCCTCTCTGCCAGCGCCCGCGGGTCAGGGCTACTTTCAGGAGGCCCGGCTGGCAGGAAGCCTCCAGACCAGACAGATGTGGGGAGACCCACGTTCATGAGTTGGTGTTTGGCGAGTGGAAGTCCGACTAGGGCAGGGGAGACGCGTGCGGGGGAGTATGAACTTAGAGCGAGGTGACCAAGGGCACACAAGCGCCAAGTGGCCAGGCAGACTAGTTCCCAGAGGGCTGCCCCAGACACCCTGCAGAACAAATGACTCCTTCTCCACAGCCCCGTGGGGCCCTGCATTTTCTCAAAGAACACCCGGGAGGCCAGTGCTGTGCCAGGTAATTTTATCCCCACACTGGTTCGTCTGAAACACAGCTGAAGCCCAGAACTGCCAAGCCCAAGAGGCATGGCGTGGAGGTCCAGCAATATTCAGTGCAGGGTGCCCAGCGCTGTCCCCACCCCACCCCTGCAGCTGCACCCACTCCTGATCCCTGCTTGTTGCCGCCACCTGGTGGCAGGTGTCTGCTCTGCAGTGAGCACCCAGCCTGCAGGACTGAGCAGGGCCAGGGGTCCCATTATTGGACGCTGACTGAACAGGAGGTGGCGAGCCCCGTAGAGAACCTTGCTGAGTGTTGCCTCCCCGCCTCATTTCCCCCCTCAGTGCAGCCATAGGGCAGGGAAGCTGGGGCCTTCCCCCAAGGGAGCCGTGCTGGGAGGCTATCGCCAGGCTGTCTTGCTCCTCCACGCTGGTCATCCTGGTCCAGCACCCTGTGCAGCCCTAGTTCCACAGCTTCCTCTCCCGGGGAAGACACAGCCTGTTCCCCTCCACCTGTCATGTCCAGGCCCGCACAGCGGAGGGCTCCTCCCCAGGCTGGGACGCATGGAGCTGTTGTCCGTGCTGTGTGCAAGGTCCTGGCGGGCCGGCCGGTCTCACTGTGGGAGAGTCCACGCCTGGCAGTGACACCAAATGCCCCTGCACAGTCACGTCCAGACACAAGCTGGGCTCTTTGAGGAGGGAGAGCGGCGGAGATGCCGCCTTCAGAGGGGTGCAGACTCCATGGGACTGAGCAGCGGCTTCACATCCTGCGGGGTGCCTGTGAGGCCAGCAGTTTGAGACCACTGCCCTGCTCAGAAGAGAGATGAGGCGTTCAGCACCCACAGAGAGTTCCAGTCTCGGAACCCACAGGGGCTCTTCTGCCCTGCCCTGCAGGGTCAGAGAGTTTGGAGTTTGTTGGAACTGTGGGTCTGACTGACCCTCACCTGGCAGCATAGGCCAGGTCACACTGTTGGCCTGTTGGAGCCCGTGGCCTTGGGATGTTTATCGGGGTGTGTAGTCATCACCACCTCCTTCCAGAAGCCTCCGTCGCCCCAGGGACCCCGGGTTTGGGGTGTTGGCTTGTTATCATTCTCAAGTTCAGAGAGGACGTGGGACTCAGCGGGCGTTTGTCCTTGATTCCAGAAACCATCGAAGATGCCACAAGTGGGGCTGAGTCCCTGGAGGGCGCTGCCGCCACCTCCGGCCCCACGCCTAGCTGCAGCCTGGGCCCGGAGCAGGGGCCCTTCCAGCGCCTGGGCCTCACCAAGGAAGTGCTGGCGGCACACACACAGAAGGAGGAGCAGAGCTTTCTGCACAGCTTCAAGGGCACCCGGAAGCTGCCCGGGCTGCACCCGCACCGCCGTGACAACCCCCACGAGCCATCCGGGGGCCCACCCAGCGAGCCCAGTGAGTGCTGCCGGTCAACTTCCGAAAAGACCACACCAGGGAGCCAGCCCCACAGGGCCCACGCAGAAAGCTCACAGCCACTCACAGCCGCTGCCCTCTGGGGCGGGGTAGAGCCCCCGGTGGTGCCCGCGGAGGAAGCTCTGTCAGAGTCAGTAGCCTCGCCTCCCTCCTGCATGGCTGGTGGTCTCCAGCAGCTGCCCCACACACAGCCGGGTGGTGGGATGACCCGGGGCAGAGCAGGCCGAGAGGAAGGCTCCCCAGTATGACCCTGAGCTACCCTGTGGGACACGAGGGAAAACAGGCACACAGACCCGCTGCCCAGACTCCTGCCCTAAGCCTGTGCTCGGGGCCCTGCCCACCCAGGGCAGCGTTGGGGCAGTCCCTGCCCCTTCTGCAGAAGCGGGGTTCCTGCACCCACCGCCCTGGCAGGGGGGCTGGTTCCAAAGACTTGGGTCTCCTTCCCCTTGGCTCGGGGACCCCCACACCAGGCAGTGGTGGCAAGAAGCGCCTCTTTGTAGGGGCGGTCATGAGAGCGTGGGGGTCTGGGATGCTCCTGAAGCTCACACACATGCCAGGGAGCCACAGAGACGCTTTTCCAGACCACTGGGAGGGACAGCACTTCCCACGTGCTCTGGACTGCCCAGAGGCAGGGAGGGGTTGCTACCCTGCCCCCCCCCACCCCCACAGCAATCTTCCTAGACCGACCGACTGTGCCTAACGCTGTGATTTTCTCCTCCTCCCAGCTGCTTCCGGACTCAGGAACACTTCCGGCGTCTCCAGGGGGCATTCGCTGTGGAAGAAACCTGGGAGGAACCGCAAGTTCCAGTCCAAACGGACCACACCTCAAGACTCCTCTGGGAGCAGCGCGTCTGGGGGGCCGGCGCCCGCGCGCACCCCACTGGCAGGCCTGAATGCCACTGCCTGGTCACCATCAGACACTTCCCAGTCCAGCTGCCCCACTGTGCCCTTCCCCACACCCCTACCAGCCTACGCCCTCCCCGTGTTCCCCCCACCTGGGACAGGGACCGTGGCCCCCACGGCCCCCCACCCCAGCTTCACAGTGCCAGTGAGCACCCAGCCTGACTTTACAGGGCAGCCCCCACCCTTCTCGGGCCCCCTGGCTCCAGTTGTGGCCTTCGTCCTGCCTGGCTACCCATTCCCCACTACAGCCCCCAGCCTGCCACAGACCTTCTTCCCCGGCCACCCTGAGGGGGTCCCTGCCTCGCAGCCCCCCTTCCCTGGCCGGACACCGCTTCCCACACAGCCGTGCGTCTGTCCCCGGGCAGAACATGGACAGCCGGCATCCCGCGCAGCCACCCCAGCCACCCCGTCGTCGGCCACCGGGCCCGCGGGCAGGACCTCCCCACCGCTCTTCCAGTCCCGGGGCAGCTCCCCACTGCAGCTCAACCTGCTCCAGATGGAGGAGGGCCCCGAGGGCAGCACAGGCGCCCCAAGGACCCTGGGAACTACAGCTGCAGGCTCTGACGCCAAGCCATCCTCATCCCAGGACTGCACGCCACTGCCGCCGCCGCCGCAGGCACAGCCGACTGTAAGCACCTCCTGCGTGTCCGGGGCAGCCTGCCACGTGGGCCCCTGATGGGGACGGTGTTCTCTGCGGCCAGCCTCTGACCTGCAAGGTGCTGGACTTTGCTGAGCTCTGCCCAGGCTGCCCCTTCACCATCAGAGATCCAGGGCAGCGCTGCTTAGAGCATCCCGAGGAGGCATTTTGCCACAAGTGGTGCCCCCTCAGTGCCCTGCTGGTCATTCCCACCTTGCTGAGGCCAGCAGGACTGCGGCTGCTGTGGCCTCACAGGGCACAGGCTCAATGTCGGGCATGGACCCGGCTGCAGGCCATCAGTCCTGTGGACGCCTCTCGAGGTTCTGGGGGAGAAGTGCCCGTGCCTCTGGTTTCGGGGGCCCAGGCCTCACCCCCGTGTCAGCTTCAGTTTCCAGGTGGCTGTCCCCTCCTTTCAGAGGAGAGCCCGTAGCTGTAGAGGAGCCTGGGCTGCAGTGCTGAGTAGACTGCCAGCCCCGAGGTTGGCGAGTCAGACCCACCAGCCACTGCCGGGGGAAAGGCGAGGCCACCGGATGCTGGAGGGACGGCATTCTGGTGACCTGCTAGGGCCGAGGGTTCTCTGCCCCACCCCCCACGGGGCCCCCATGAATCAGAACAGAGGGGCAGCAGCAGGCTCACATTGGGAGACAGGTGCGGGGACCCCTGCATCCTGCCACCGTCCTCAGAGCAGCTCTTTCTTCCTCTGTCCCTGCAGCCTGATGGCCCACCCGAGGCCCCACACAGCGACGCCCTCTCCACGTCCAGTGACCTGCTTGACCTCCTGCTGAACGAGGGCCTGGGCTCTGCCTCAGGCTCGGCCCTGTCGGGGAGCGGGGACTCCCTAGGCTGCACAGCGTCCCAGAGCAGGACAGGTATGCGGCCTCCATACCCGGTGAGGGACAGGACAGTGGGCTGCGCTGTTGTCAAGGGTGCTTGGAAGAGTCCCTCAGAAGGTGGCTGTCAGTGCCAGGGCAAGGCAGGAAGCTGAGGGTGCGGGAGTTCTGCCTGCACCCCCCCCTTCTCCCCCAACCAGTTGCAGTCCAACCAGGGAGCCTGCCCTTCTCACCACCTGGGTGCTGTGTGCGTGTAAGGAACCATGTCAGAGGAACCAGCAGCAGCCCTCAGCCCTCCCTGAGGCCCTGCTGCTGGGCCTCAGCCTCAGCGTCACTGGGCCTGAAGAACGACCTTGCCGTTGGCTCTCTGAGACCTCCAGTCTGGACAGGAGTTGAAAGCTCCGTCTTCTCCTGCAGAGCGGCGGGGGGGTCTTGAACTGCTGCGTTGGCTGTTAGCAGCCCAGCCTGTCAGCTATGAACCACCTGGGCTCCTGGGACAGGCACTTATGTACAACCCTCGCCTCCCGATCTCCGCTGACACTCGCTCTTCCACTCGCTCTCAAACGACGTCTCGTGGGCTGTCATACGTGGTGCAGCTGGTGACCCCAGGGCGAGCGCAGCCCGCAGACAGCCCGCAGTTTGTGCCCACCAGCTGCTGCTCCAGAGAGGAGGAGCCTGCTCCCCTTGGGAGTGGCTCTGCCCTGCCCCGCAGGGTCGCTGTGTGGGGACGACCCCAGGGCAGTGGGGGAGCTCCGGTTAGGCACGGTAGCTCCCTGTCCCCGCCATGCTGACCTGGCTCGGTCTGTGTCCCCAAAGGCAGCAGCGACACAAGTCACACCAGCAGATACTTCGGGAGCATCGACTCGTCTGAAAATCAGCGCAAAGCCAAGGCCAGTGTGGGCTCGGGCGGCAGTGAGCGGGTCATGAAGTGCGCCCTCCAGGACCCCGTCTGGCTGTTGGTGGCCCACGCGGACAGCAGCATCATGATGACCTACCAGCTGCCTGCCCGGTAAACGCTGACGTAGGCCCTGCAACGCAGCGAGGGCAGGGGCAGGGGCTGGGGGCGTCCTGCGGGTGGCCAACTTGGTTTCACAAGGAGCAGCAGGGCCCGCTGAAGTCAAGCCACTTGCCCTGTGAGCATGGCCTGTGGACCAGGCAGGCCCTTGCCCGTCAGAGAGATGGACAGTCCCAGTCCTCTGTGGGGGCTGGCCACCCCCACCCCCACCCCCCCCCACTCACAGCTTTTGTGAGAACGCTGCCCATGGGAGGCAGGCTTGGTTTTTCGGGGGGAGAGGGATGCTTCCAGTCAAGGAGGTGAGCAGTCCAGGGCCCCCTGGCCTTTGCGGGCTCGCATTGTTTCAACGAGGGCCATGGGCCGTGCCCTGCAGAGCGCCCTTCCCCCCATAGGGGGAGCTGGCGCGGAGGAGGCAGCTGTAAGCACGGGGTCTGAGACCAGTCAGGCCTCTGACCAAGTACCCGCCCTTCAGCCCAGCACTGACCCAGTGGCCAGGGAGAGCCACTCCACCCTCCATGTCTACAAAAAGCCGCAGACTCTGTGACTGAGCCGAGCAGGGGACTCTGGGAGGAGCGTGGGGCTCCCTTCTTCAGGGGACAGGGTCCCCAGACTAGTGCCTGCACGCTCGTACCCAGTGCACCAGGGCCCCAGATTCACAGGGCCTGAGCCAGAGGACCCTGGGGGGTGTAGGCAGCTCTGGCCCAGCTGCTGGCAAGGGGTTGGTGGTTCAAATCCAGCTCCGGAGGAAGGAGATGGGGGGTGGGGGGTGGGCAGGGCTCCTGCTCCTAGGGGGATTAAAGCCCGGAGCCCATACCAACGCATCTCAGTTCCTCCGGAAGCGCAGGGCCGCCTTAGGGCTTTTATGAGACAGCAACTGTGCACAGGCTCGGAAAGGCCCGGCTGCCTCCCACAGACAGCCAGTGGTTTTGAACTGCTGGCCTTGCAGCTAGCAGCCAAGTGTGTGACCAATGGGTCAGTCGGGCTCCTCTAAGACTGTCTCGTTGCCCTCAAAAGAATCGGTAAAAAGATGAGTGTCCTTATTTCTGGAATGTTCCGAGGCTCACAGAGCAGTGTCTGTCCCACACCCCGTGCAGAAACCGGGAGACTGTCCTGAGGGAGGACCGAGCAAGGCTGAAGGTGCTGCAGAAGTGGCAGCCCCAGTTCACAGACGCCCAGAAGCAGGAGCTGCGTGAGGTCCACCCCTGGATGCAGGCGGGCCACCTCCCCGCGGCCATGGATGTGCAGGTGAGCACCCAGCTGCCCCTCATGGGAAGTCCCAGGGCAAGGCAGTGGTGTCCTGACCTACCACCTGGGTCCCGCCCCATCGGAAGGTGCCCCTCTCTACCTTCAGCATGCAGCCATCCGCACAGGGCATGGTCCCCCTCCTGTCCATGCTGGTCTTCCCTACACACACACACACACACTGGAAATAGCTCTGAGACTTAGACGCTCCTGTGCCCAGCTCTATGGCGCGTGATGGGTACAAGCCGAGTTCCCAGGGACCCTCTGGCTCACGCAGTGCCTCTGACTGCCCTGTCACTTGAGCGGAGCCCCACCCCCACTTGTTCCTGTTGCCCCGACCACCGTCCTCCTCTGCACCTCAGCGCCAGAGCTGCCACCTGGTCCTGTCCACAAGGAGGGTCCCGCTGGCCTGGGCAGTCCCTCTTGCTGCACTGTGTCCCTTCCCTCCACTGGTCATGTCACCCCTGACTGGAAACCCTTCCAGGGCTGCCCCTCTCTGTCCTTCCCCGCCTGTCTCGCACCTCCCCTCCTAGCCCAAAGCCAGCAGCTCACTGGGCAGGCGGCTGCCCCGGAGCCCGTGCACTTGTCTTTCTCCCTGTGTGGCCCAGGGGCACCCCCAGGAGGCAGGCGGCCTGGTGGTCACAGCGTGCTCCTTGGAGAGCACAGGGCCTGCCCTGTCCGGTCGCTGTGCGTCAGTCGCTGCCAGTGACCTTGGCATTTGGGTTTTTCCCTCCGACCTGAGCGGACTTCCAAGAGTTTGAGAGAAAGTGGAAAAAGAAGGTGCGGGAGTTCCCCCGAGTGCCTGGCCCCCATGGCTGCTCCCCTTCACCTCCCCTTCACCCCCCTGCGGCCATCGCGTTGCTGCTCAGGCCACCACCGAGTGAAGCGGCTGGACGCAGCCCGTGGCTGGCTCTCCGGGCACTGCCCCGCGGGCACAGTCTAGAGGCTCTGGCCGGGGTGTCCGTGACGCAGGAGGTGCCGAGGCTCCATCATCCTCCAGGTGTTGCTGGCTGGGGGCAGGAGGTCTCCGCCGTGCTGCCGAGAGTCCTGACGTGGCCTCCCCCAGAGCAAGCCACTTCCCACAGACAGACGTGGAGGCCACTCACGCGACGTGCTGTCCGAGTCGCCGTCACCGTGCCTCCCATCCATACCAGCACAGGGGAGTGGGGGTGGGGCTTGTAAGGACGCCCTGTGGGAGGGTCCTCAGTGTTTCACCCCCACCACCCTTCTCACGCCCTCTCTGAATGTGCACACCTGACCCGGCACCTGCTCTCCCAGAGTCTTTTCCACTCAGACTTCTGCTTCCAGGCGAGGGGGCGTGGGAGAGTCCTGTCTGGCTCCCTACTGAGGCCTGAGCCCTTAGAATCTCGACAGGCAGTTGGGGGACGGGCCACACGCGCAGCCAGGCCCTGGCCCATTTTAGAGGTTCCAAGACTGAGGTGCACAGCAGAAGGTAGCTTCTTTCTGGTCCCAACAGCAAAACAGGGCATGAAGCCTGGGTCGCTGGTTTACAGGCCCCCTTGGGATGGAAAGCTACTGCCCGGAAGGACGGAGAACCCCCCCCTCCCCAGCCTGGGGGACCCTCTTGGAAAGCCTGGCTCCCTCTCACTGAGCCCCACGTCCTCCCGGTGCAGCCTGGCCATGCACACTCTCAGCCTGGCTCGGGTGGAACGACTTTCACGGAGGAAAAACGTCTCATCTGCCGCTTTCTCTACTTTGTCCCCAGGAGTGCGTGGACTGTGAGAACAAGGACACAAGCACTATCCACATGTCCTATGAGGATGACAGCCCCACGCCGGGGGTCAGCGAGGCCACAGACACCAGGGGAGGGGACTGCGGGCACCCCCCAAGTCGGGATGGGGAGCAGACGTAACCCCTGAAGCCCCAGCCACCTCCGGAGGCGGAGAGCAGCAAGAAGACATGCTTGTTTGTTCTAAGGAATGTTCTCACATGGCGTTTTTGTTTCAGAACAGAAAGAACCCTCTTGCTGGAACAGTGGTTGAAAATGCTGTGCAGGTGGGCAGGGGAGGTAGGAAGCTGGCAGGGGTGGAAAGACAGGGTGCCAGGTGGGTACCTAGAGAGATGGGATCCCCTTGTAGTGCCTCAGCTCTCACAGCCGGCCAGACCCTGCTACCAGCAGTCCTGGCACCACTGTGACTTGGCCCTCCAGAGCTTTCCAGAACCTTCTAAGGCGAGTTTAGACTGGGGTCTGGGACATCCACCCAGTCCCTCCCCGTCTCTCAAGCTGCTTTGTATTAAGTCGTTGACTCAACAGATTTCACAGGGGCAGGAAGCAAGGGAAGCACGGGCTTCCTCATGCTTCCTTCCCACGCCCTGGCACTGCTAGTCCACACTGCTCACCGTGCTGGGCCTGCAGACGCAGCAGACAGCTGAGGCTCTCCTGGACGTGCCTGGGACCCAGCACTGGCAGCCGCTCCTCTCTGGAGGCTTTGACCTCACCCAGTACAGCGTCCCAGTGTCCCTTTGTGATTTCTCTCTGACTTGTGGGGAGACAGAGGAGCCACCCCAGTTTCCTTTTGCAAAACCTCCCTTTGCATCATGTGTCCCCAAGTGTGTGGGTCAACCTGTGTGGACCTGGAGACCCTGCTGGCTCTCGGGGTAGGAGCAGCTGCCCCTGGCCCTCAGCGAGGCTCTGACACAGCAGGGTGGGACCAGACCATCGGCTGCCACTGGAACACACAGTGCAACGAGGCTGCTTCCTCCTCTGCACGCCTGCAAGTCGGTGATGGTGTGAGCGTCTGTGGGGCCAGCCGAGCAAGCTGCTTCCTGCCTCCCATGGGAGCTGGGAGGGGTCAGGATTGCCAGCACCTGCCCCCACCTGCTGCTGTGCCTGCCCCCAGCCCCGTGTCCGTGCCCGCCTGCAGTCGCGGTGTCAGCCACTCGGCTCCAGCACCCGCCTGGATGTCGGCTGACATGGAAGCGTCTGGTGACCTTGTTTACACGGTGCTGAGCACCGAGCTGCCCTCCCTCCAGCCTGTGCACCGGCGCTGGCCGGACTTCCCTCCACTCACACTGAGCCACCTTTCTGAGCAGAGATGTGCGTGGGCCCCCGGGGCATGCACCGGCTCGCTACCCCCAGTGCAATGTGCTGCCCTGCTTCTGTCTTTTTACGGCGTTTCTGCCTTTTAGAGTATTGTTAAATAAAGCCAGTATATTTTTTCTTTTTCATCGGATGCGTTGTTCTAATGTGGCTGTTGGTTGTTATGGCCCCATTCTGCACGGAGGTGCAGAGGTCAGAAACATGGACTTCAAGCTGTGACCTCAGAGCTGGTGGCCAGGCCCGTCCTCCCAGGTACCTCTGTGGGTTTTGAACCGCTAGCCTCGGCACAGAGGGCAAACAGATGTCGAAAAAGGCCTCTTCAGAAGAAAGACGTCCGGATAGGCTGCGTTCTAGAATCGTCTGCCACAAAAGCCCCACTTCTTTATTTAATCTTGCTAGCCCCGTGTGTGTGCAGTATGTCTATAGTGTGTGTAAGGGTGTGAATGTGTCTGTCAGTGAATGTGAGTGTTGGCTGTGTGTCTGTGTGATAGGTGTGTGTTTGGTGTATGAGTGTGTAAGTGGGAGGAGGGGCGTGTGTGTGTGTGTATATGACTATGTGTGTATCTTTTGTCTACCTGCCCATGTGTGTGTCTTGCCTGTGTTGGCCTGCCTCTGTGTGTGTGTGTGTGTGTGTGTGTGTGTGTGTCTGTCTGTCTGTCTGTCTGTCTGACAACCCAGCCAGAATCCTGCCCTTCAGGTGCAGGGGTGTGGCTGTCTGGTCCATCCTCCTGAGCCCCTCCCCCAACCCAACTCCCTCTGCTGCTGGAGCCCATGGGGTGGCAGAGGGGTCCATAAGTCCCGCAGAGGGAAATACAGGTCACACCCCAGTGGGGTCCAATCAGAGTGCAGGATCCTGGGGTATGAGCAAGAGGGAGCTGACCTCCCAGCAGCACCCCAGCCTGGTCCACAGCCCAAACTCCAGTTTCAGCCTTCCCAAACAGGCCCTTTAGGGCCAGTGGGGGCATTTCCTAGAATTCCCAGCTCCTCTTGGCATTCAATTTACCACAGCACCCCACCTCACCCTCCTAGATTCCCAGCCAAAAGCTTCTCCCAGCCACTTTTGTTCCCCTGGTTTATGGCCTGTACCCCCAGCTGCTAACCGGTCCCCCTTTGTCCACCCCAGCCCTGCCCAGCCTCTGTTGGCCTCTGTTCCTCAGGATCAAAGGCCCTCCCATGCTTAGGAAGTCTGTGCTCCTGGGACCTTTGAAGGTGCTTTATCCCAGGGGCAAATGGCAGGAAGTGAGTGGGCTGGAGGCGGTCCCTGCCGGAGGGCAGAGGACAGGGTGGCCTCCTGTTGGGGTAGCAAAGCTTTGGGGAGAAGAGGCCAGCTGGCCGGCAGGTGATGAGACTGGCCTTGCACTTTCCCGTCCAGATCATGCAGCCCCAGATTCCCTCGTGGTCACAGCCAAACCCTCCCCAAACCCGCACTCTGCCCGCCCCTCCCTTCACCTCCTCGGTCTGCCCTTTTGTTTCATTCAAGAACCAATTTAAAGTCCTGCTCTGTGACCACCAGGCACTTCCATTGTCTCTCCTGCACTGGTCTCACTCACCACTCACGGCAGAGCGGCAGCTTCTGAGATGATGGCCTCGCCTTGCTCCCAGGGAGCAGCCGATGGGCCTGAACCACTGACCTTGTGGTTAACAGACAAGCACTTAGCCCGACAGGCCACCAGCAGCAAACCTTGAGGATACTGCAGGTCTGATTCCAAAATTCCAAACCAAACCCACTGCCACCTGATCTGCCCTAGGAACCTGACAAAAGTCCCGCCACTGGCTTTATTTCAAAAATGGAGTTCCAGGCTCTCAAAGAAAGCCACGCCCTGGTGTTTTCCAGTTTCCCAGGGCAAGTGACATTGATAGCACGGAGTTCAAACTCACGGCCCTTCCCACGGAGAGTTGGGAGGTTTTCTGCTCCTGTCAGGGTTTACAGCCTCGGCAGCCCACAGGGGCCCTTCTAGCTTGTCCAAGAGCCCAGTTCTCAACCTGTGGATCATGACCCCTTTGGGGGTGGAACGACCCTTTCATAGGGGTTGCCTGATTCATAACTAGCAAAATTACAATTATCAAGTAGCAACAAGAATAATCTTATGGGCAGTGATGCCCAAAAAACAAAAACAACAAGATAGTCTTATGGTTGGAGGGGTTGGGCGTCACCACGACATGAGGAATTGTATTCAGGGTCCCGGCATGAGGAAAGTTGAGAGCCGCTGTCCCAGAGGGTCACTGTGAGTCAGAATCGATGGCAGTGAGTTTAGTTCAGCTGTTGGGGATCTTTCAGTAGGCTGTGCAAGAGCCTTAGTCGCATTGTCAGGTGGAGTGGGTGGGCTGCTAATGTCAGGCTTGGCGGGTCAAGCCCACCAGCCGTTCCTGGAGAGAAAGATGAGGTTGTCTGCTTCGTAAAGGGGTACAGCCTCCGAGACCCTCCTTAGGGTCATTCTGAGTGGGGGTGGGTTCAGCAGGTTTGAGGTGGTCTTTTACAGGCGCTCAGGTAGCCCTGTGGGTGAGGCTTTGGACTCCTCTTCATCCAAACCCGCCCAGCGGCCTGAGGGAGAGAGAGGGGGCCATGGGCTCTATAAGGATTTACAATAGGCTGAGCCCTGGTGGCCTACTGGTTGTGTGCGGGACTGCAGCCCACAGGGTTGACAGTTTAAATCCAGGAACAAAACGGGGCTTCCTACTCTCACCGGGGCAGTGATGCCAGAACAAACAAACAAAAAACAAAACAAAACAAGGATTTACAGTATCAGGAACAATCTGTAGACTGGCTGGAGGATGGAACGGATTAGAAGGCGGAGGATTTGTTGGGGGGGGTGGCATTATGGATAGGAGCCCTGCTGGTGGTGTCGGTCAAGGATTGGACCGCTAGCTTCCAGGTCGGCGGTTCAACCTCCCAGCCACTCCGAGGGAGAAAGAGGAGGCTGTCTGCTCCTGGGATGGTGCACACCTGCAGATCCCTGGTATGGCAGCCCCTCGTGGAGGACAGCAGGGATGAGCTAGTCTATGAGCCATGCAGGGTTGGGCCTGTGAGGTGCTGTCCCCTTAGAGCGACCCACTCTGTGTGCACCACAGAAGGAAAGGTCACCTGGCCCCTCCGTTAGGGTCCAACCGGTTGCTGCAGCCAGTGTCAACTTGGCTCCTCAAGGGTCTTGCTGACGGTCACGGATGCTCTCCTTACCCAAGCATGTTGGTCTGTGCCAGGGTGCAGAGCTGCGCCCCACTACTGGATTCCTGAGCCTTTGGGGTGTGGGGAGGCTGAGGATAAAGGGGGCATGTTCATACAGGGTGCATTTCTGGAGCAGGGTCAGGTGAGAGTGGTCGCAATGGTGATTGCAGAGGGAGTGAAAGGGTCCCACTTTGGTCAAACTCAGCCAGCTGGAAGTTGCAGGTGTCTCTCAGCTGGTGAGGGCTACCAGACCCAAAGGGGCTGGGGGGCAGGCAATATGGTTCCTCCATCCCTCCCTACCTGCCCTGTCCAGAACTTGAGAACCCAGGCCCTGTGCTGGAGATGCGGTGGCTAGTAGACCAGACATATCCCTGACCCAGCACACAGCAGCTGCTGCCTATCCAGCCCTGAGTGGGCAGTGCGGGCTGGGTGTGAGCTCTGGGTTGGCACGACCCAGGTCACCTCCCACCGGATCAGGGTCCGGGTCCGGGGGTGGATGTTGGAGGCGGGAGCGAGGCACTTGCAGAGACCTGGAGGCGAGTCGGTACTCCAGTCCAGACTCCGAAAGGAGGCCCAGGGCGGCCCCATCCGAGGCCCTGTGCCCAAGCCCCCCGCGCGTAGGGCCGGGCGGCAGATGGACGGCCCCGGGCGGGGGGTCGGGCGTCTGGCGGACACAACGCGTCCGTCGCTGCCGCGCGGGACAAAGCGGGCTCTGGACAAAGGCGCGGCCAACACCTGTCGCTCTTGGCGCAGGGCTCGCTTTTCTCCGCCGAGGCGGCTGCAGCTGCCAACTGTCACGGGCATCAAGTTACCGAGGCTAGACGGGGTGGGAGGGGGGGGGCAGGGGCGGGGCCGTTTAGTGGGGTGCGGGACTCAGCGGCGTCAGGGGCGGGGAAGGGGGATGGAGGTAGGGGGCAGCTTGCAGGACGGGGAGCGGAGGGGTAGGGGGCTGAGGGAGACAGGGAGCATCAAGGGCAGGGAGTCGGGGAACAATGAGGTGCGGGCTCGGGAAGCGGACCAGGAGGCTGGAACCGGGTGGAGGCGCGTCCGGAGCCGTCCGCACCACAGAAGGCAGCGAAAGAGGCTGGAGCCCAGGGCCGCGAGCAGAGCCGGCCGGAAACGGAGGAAACTGAGGTCGCCCCAGTCGCGCGCACCTCGCTCCCCACCTCCGTGCTCCGCAGCCACCCTGTCGGGACCCCAAATCCTCACGGGCCAGCGTTGAATGTGACTCCGCCCACCCCACCCCCCGCCCCTGCACCCTGCAGCGAGCGAATGAAAGAGCAGAGGAAGGAGAGACAGAGCGAGTGACCCCGAGACTGCTGTCCGCCTCGCACGCTCTGCAGACGGAGGGCCTGGATCGGGCGTGGGGGGTCCCGTGCACCCCGGGCCCTGCTCCGGTGGCCGCCCACAGGGGTCGCGGGGAGGCCGGCTGGGCAGACCCGCGGCCACGCCCCGCCAGCTGCCGGCCGCCTGGGCGGCGGGGCTGGACAAAGCGCGGCGCGCCCATTGGCCCGGGTGCGCTGGCGGCCGGCGGCTGCGGACGGGCGCAGCCAATGGGCGCATTGATATGCAAATAGGACGCTATTAAAGAGGCGGGGCGGCCGCGTGGAAAAAGAAGTGGGCGGAGGGCAGAGAGGGCGGTTGGCTGCGGTCGCTGTCCCTGAACTCGGGAGCCGTCGCCTGTGGACCGTGGCGCCGGGAGCAGCGGGCGCCAGGAGACACAGGCCGTCGTGTCTGGCGGACCATGGCTCCGTGCCTGGGGTCCTGCCGCGACCGATCGGGCCCGGAGGACGAGGACTGCTGGGAGGCGCGTGGGGACCGCAAGGTGCAGCCCTGACCTGACGTCCCTGGGGATTGGGCGCTGGCGGGAGGCCGGCTGGGCGCAGTGGGGCTGGGAGATTTGGAGCGGGGCGCTCGGGGGCCATGGCCTGGGCGCCGGCGGGCCTGGAGACCGAGACGCTGGGGCTCAACCCCCTGGCGCTCCCGCAGGCCCGCAAGCCGCTGGTGGAGAAGAAGCGGCGCGCGCGCATCAATGAGAGTCTGCAGGAGCTGCGGCTGCTGCTGGCGGGCGCCGAGGTGAGGCCCGTCCGGACGGGGTGGCAGGGGGGAGGGCGGGCGGCGCGGGGCCGGGTTTCCCACGGTCTCTCCCGCCCCCGGCAGGTGCAGGCCAAGCTGGAGAACGCCGAGGTGCTGGAGCTGACGGTGCGGCGCGTGCAGGGCGCGCTGCGGGGCCGGGTGCGCGGTGAGTGGCGTGGGTGAGTGGCGGGCCGGGGGCCGGGGCTCCCGGGCCGGTGCTCACAGGGGTGCGACTCTCTTCGTTCGTCCCTTCCTGGCGCAGATTGCGAGCAGCTGCAGGCCGAGGCCAGCGAGCGCTTCGCTGCCGGCTACATCCAGTGCATGCACGAGGTGCACACGTTCGTGTCCACGTGCCAGGCCATCGACGCCACTGTGGCCGCCCAGCTCCTCAACCACCTGCTGGAGTCCATGCCGCTACGTGAGGGCGGCGGCTTCCAGGAGCTGCTGGGGGATGCCCTGGGCCGGCCCACCAAAGCCCCTGGGCATGGCAGCTGCCAGTTAGGAAGGCCTGCCAGATCCCCCCTGCCCCGCGCCTCCGGTCCCGGGGACGACCTCTACTCTGACATGGAAGACGTGCCCGAGGCTGATCTGGGCCATGCGCCTGTGGAGGGGCTGGACTTGGTGCCCTCGGGTCTGGGTGGTCTAACGGCAGCCCGCCTAGCCCACAGTGTCTGGAGGCCATGGTGACCACCACCCAGGAGAGCCTGTCCAGGTTGACCTTTCCACTCCACCCCCTGCTCTCCCTGGGACCAGGGGGGCAGCCCTGGACCCCTCCCAGGACTGCCGTCCCAATCAGTAGCACCCCCTTCCTCCCCCAGGCCCCTGCCCTGTCCTTGAGTCCCCGAGCCCACGGTTGGGAGGGAGCGAGAGGGAGCTGCCATCAGGAGGCCTGCCCACCTGCCAGCATTCTTCTGCTTGAGTGCCCAGCCTCTGGTCAACCACTCGGGGTGCAGGCAGTGGGGAGCAGAGGTGACCCCCAGGGTAGGGCTGCTCAAGAGTCATCAGAACAGAGGGAACCCACAGGTGCCGGCAGTCCTGGCCTGAGGGGAAGTTGAAAGATGCTCTTGGAGGACACAGAGGAGTCTAGAAACAGCTAGCTTTTGTAGACACACGCGTTTATTAAGTTGCCGTCAGATGTTCCAGTTTTATGAAATAAAGGATTGTGAATTCGATGTCGTGTTTCCCCAAATTTCATGGTGTCAAAGGTGTGTCAGATGTGAAGATACCAAACTAAGAACCGTCTCTAACAGTGGCGATCACCTTTTAAAAACTGCTCCTCCCCACCCCATCAGCAGAATGGGAGGCGTGGGAGCTGGGAGTCCTCAGCCAGCCCTAACCCTGAGAGGCCCCATGTAAAGGCAGTTCCACAGATGAAGGCTTCATCCCCAGGACTTGTTCATCCCTCTGTGGGAAAGTGGTTACTCACTGGGTTGCAATCCACAAGGCCAGCGGTTCAAAACCACCAGCCACTCGCAGGAAACAGGGCTTTCTGTGACAGTCTCAGAAACCCACAGGGTCCTGTAGGGTCATTGTGAGCTGGCGTCCACTCGGGGGCAGTGTGTCACTTTCTTGGTCATGTACTAACATAACGAGTGCTTAATTGAAAGGGCCTCTGGTGGGATAATGATCAAAGCATGCCAGCAGTCTGAATCTTCCAGTCACTCTAGGGAGAAAGATGAGGCCGTTTGCTTCTGGGAAGATTCGGGGTCTCTGAAGTCCTAGGGTCCCTATGGGTCAGAACCACCTTTGGGGCAACAGGTCTGGGGGATTTGCTACCTAATCTCCAGTCTTTTGGTTTTGACATTTCTCTCAAAGACCTGTGTCAGGGTCTGTGGGCGTGTGGTGGGTGTCCGTCAGCCACGCTTCTGCAAAAGGAGGGAAGCACGCCTCAGAGGAGAGGTCTGTCCAGGCTCTCTTGAAGTAGAAGGGCCACAGCTTCAAGCAGCTTGTACCTGAGGTCCAGCTGGGCCCAGACTTCAGTCAGGGCTGGGTGGGTCCCCTGGTCAGCTGACTACAGTCCCTGCCAAGCTGGCTAGGCCAGCCCCAGGGGTGGCTCTAGGAGAGAGGCTGGAGACAGGGTCATTTGCTTACCTTTTCCAGAGTATTAAAAGCTACCCCAATTCCTTGACTCCAACGGGGCTCACCTTCTAAGCCAGCAGCCTTGTACCTGTGTCACCCCTCTCTCGGGGACCCCTCACCTGCCTCCGCCTTTTCTGTCCATTTGTAAAGACACAGCCTTTACCGGGCCCACCTTCAAAATCCAGGTCAGGCTTCCCATCTTAAGGTCCTTGCCACACCTATAGAATCTTCGGGGTCACAAAAGGCACATAATCAAATGCTCTTTGGGCATCACGGGGTGGGGGGGGCCCCCCTCCGGGAATCATTCTCTCACCTGCTCTCCCTTGGCTTCCCAGTCACTCTCCCACCTGAAGCCCAAGTGCCCCTGCAGCCTCATTTGGGGGCTCTGAAGCACAATTCAGGGCCCTGGTGGACAGTGGTCATGTGTCCGACTGCTAACCCCTAGGCCAGCAGTTTGAAACCACCAGCCACTGTTTGGGAGAAAGATGGGGCTTTTTTCTCCCGTACAGAGTTGCGGCCTGGGGAACCCACCTGGGCTCGACCTGTCCTAACGGGTGGCCATGACTCCCCAGCAGGCACGTGGAAGCAGACTTCCTGGAGACCACCGGGAAGGGCCCTCAGGTTCTACTTCTAGCTCTCTCTACCCAGGCCGGGTCCCCAACGGCCATCCATGCTTCCAGCTTCCACTCAGTCGAGGAACCATGCAGGGACTCACTTACCCCACCATCTTCAAACACTGCCATCCCTCACTGGCCCCCTTTGTTGGCTGTCCTAACATCCAGCGCTTGGTTTGTCTCAGCCCTGTCCTATTACTCCCCCACCTCCCTAACCCCATGGTTTGCTCCATGTACTTACTCTCCACCAGCTCTAACCTGCCCTCTCCTCAGGCCCTGACCCCTGCTCCATGTCTCCACACAGGTGTCCAAGACCTCACCAAAGCCCACAGGGGTTCCCCCCAACCTCCCCCCAGGTATACTCCTCCTACTTGCCTGCCTCCCAATGATGAGGCACAAAATCCATGGTTCCACTTCTAATTTCCGTATTATTCATTCACATCTTTGCCACCATCTTCTGCAACCGACATGGACCTGGCGTCTTAGTCGGCCGCCAGGCGTCCTGCCCTAACACGCTTAGAGAAATTGTCCACTTCTCATCTGGCCTTCAAGGCTCTGCAGACCTGGCCCTCCTCCCCTCCCTCTGCTCTGGCCAGGCCAGGCGAGTCCCCGCTGGGGTGCTTGCTCATTGCCCGGAGGTCAGGTCACCACATCTGCCCGGTGCGTCCCAGCTGGGCGGTTTCCGCTCCCACACCCTCGGAGGAGCCCTGCCGGACTCCCCACATCCTGGTCTCAGGCCCCCCCCCCGCCCCCGCCACGAGAATAGCGGTCACCGCGCCCCATCGCTGCTTGGGGATCCACGAGCTCCCTTGAATTGGGGTGGCTGCCCGGAAGCTCAGCATTCGCCACGCCCGCGACGCGCCCCGGAGAAGCGCATCGACACAGCCGATCTGGGCATTCCGCAGCCAGGGCGCTGCCCGCTGGGCTCCGGGGGCGCCCCCCGCTCGGAGACACTGGGAAGGGCTGGAGGGCGCTGGGAAGCGCCCGGGGACGTTAGGGAACGCGGCGAACCACGCGGAAACGCTCGTTAACGCTCCGAGCCTTGGGCACGCCCCTTCCCGGTCGTCTTACGCGAGGCATGCTGGGAATTGTCGTTTACGACCTTCCAATCGCTTCCCCCCGGAGCCTCCTCGGGCCGGAACGAGACTACGATTCCCAGAAGCCTCCAGAGCGGGGGCGGGGCCGCTCCCGGCGCGAGCTCTGAACGCGGTGACCGGCAGTCTTAACTGTGCGCAGCTGGCTCGCGCTGTCCACTGGGTGACTTTCGAGCGGGCAGAGACCCCGCGGCTGCCTCTCCGGGTCCCCTGGGAACGAGAGAAAAGGGGTGATATGGCGCCGGCGCTCACGCTTCCCCGCCGCCAGCGGGCTCCGCAGCCGGGCCGAGCGGGAGGTAGCTGCCCTTTGTGGGCGTCTGGGAGAGCCCCGTCCACCCCAAGGCACCGGTGACCTCAAGAGGCCTGTGTCCCTGACCTGAGACGTCGCAGGTGATTCCAAAGGGCAGTCGAGGGTGACAAGTCTGAGGCCGACGGAGGAGGGGGTAGGCCCCTCACTAGCCGCCGCTAACCGCCCCCCCCCCCCCCCCCGCCCCCATTCCTTCAACAGATGTCTTGAGAGTACCAGGACCGAGGAACAGAGACCAGATGGCCAGGTCTTGCAGTCTCAAGATCATCCAGCAAAAAACGGGCCGCCATCCAGAGACAGGCATCAAGGGTCAGTCCTTGGCGAAGGAGAGCATTCAGAGGGCACCAGGATGCTGTCAGATTATTAACCAGATCTGGAGATCCAGGGGCGTGGGGCAAGGGGTTTGCCCTTTGTCCCTCATGGGGAGTGTCTAGGTATTTTTATTTTCCATCCTCACCTCATCCATTCCACCTTTTTGGGGGGATCGACATGCCCCAAACCACCCCCCCCACCCTGTCTCTCCGGGTGCAGCCTCCCTCTACCTCAATGTCCACTAATGTAATGGACAACACTTGGGGGCTGGCTTCCTCCCCAGACCTTCACCTTGAAAACGGTTACACACTCTTGGACGCCCCAGTCAGTGACACATGTGGGCCGCGTTGACTCTCGCTTGTGCACGCCTCCACATCCCTCTGATCTCAGTGAGGATTCTTGCAAATCATCATTTTCCTCTTGCGTTTCACATCCTCGCTGCCTGTTGGCTGAAAACAAACATTCCTGCTAGCTGCCTCCCCTCCCCCCCTACTGAAAACTCCGGTCTCTAGCTACCTAATCTACACTTCAGTGTTCGTCACCCCTAACCTATGGCTCCGCTGACCATTCCTGCTGCTGTGGCCCCGCCCTCTCCAGGGCGAGCCGCTGGGGTGCTGCTCTACTTCAGGCTGCCCCCAAGTGCCATCGGGGTTCATTCCAGTTGCCTTGTCCCAGGCCAAGGAGTCGACCTGGGTCAGCCCTATGGCACTGGCGTATTGCTGATGCCAGACACACCTTCCAACGCGGTCCTCGCGGGAGCTCTAGTCCAGCTTATCACCAAGCGTTCTTCACACTTGGCAAGTCCAAACCTGAACTCCACTGGAAACAGGCCCCTCCTCTGCGTCCTCGAGGGAAGCAACTCGGTCCTCTTCAAACCCCCCGAAGGAAAACTGGGACCCAGGAAACACTCTCTCCTTAAGAGAAGTGCCCATGAAAAGAGGGCCGGGAACTGCCAATTCTCTTCCTCAAGAGAGTGGGGGAATGGAGGAGAACTTATGCTCCCGATCGATGCCTGTCCCTTCCCTCATTCCCACAGCCGCATCCTTAGCCCGGATCCTCCTCCCCTCCCGGGAGAAATCCCATTAAAAAGATTCACTCGGCCATTTGCATCTCCTGAGCTTCAGCCCGTGCGCAAAAGCCTAACGTTCTGCATAGGAGTAACGTGTCCTGACACAGGACTCCCACAGCCCAAGGGAGGCTCTTCCTAGCTTCACCTCTGAGGCCTCGGCCTTCTCTGCCCCTGCCACGATTAGATGTGTGCCTTGCTGCACGGCTGGCATTTCACGACCCCACGCTGCTTGCCTCCAAGTGAGGACACACGGATTCAAGCACCCACGCCATTGTGCTCCCACTGTGCCTGCAGCAGCCGCCGGCCCCTCGTGGTTGGCTGAGAGACCCCCTCCTCTCCGAAGCCTGCCCTGCTCCCACTTGTTGCAGGAGATCCCACACGATCAGTTCAGCGCTGGCATGGTTCAGAGAAGAACGATCCGTTACGAGGCATATTGGACCTCTACCCCCGGCCAAAACAAGGCCCCCAAAATGGACAAAGACCAGTGAAGAGGCCTGAGCGAGAGCAGATGGAGCCCTGGAGGTGTTCACTGGCCTATCCCAAGGACATTTGGAAGACAGCTCCTCGGTTGACTGACCAGAAGAAATCCATGTTTGTGGCTGTGGAAATTACCGAACGATTTCATTCATATCACATGCAAGTAAAAACTAGTTGCCAGCCGTGCCTTGACAGGGAGCCACCAGGAATTCAAGCTGGATTCAGGAGAGAACCTGTACTGAGAGAGACCGTTGCCGATGTCCAGTGGATTTTGACTGAGTGAGAGCAGAGAGTACCAGAAAGGTGTTTACTTGTGCTTCACTGACTATGCAAAAATGTCCGACTGTGTGGGGCATAGCAAAGTATGGTTCACATGATAAGGAATGGGAACTTCAGAACACTGACTGGAAACCTGTACATGGAGCAACAGGTAAGAAGAGAACAAGGGGAGACTTGCTGGGTGTGCCGGGTAAATGTTTCCGCCCTGCTGACTCGATGCGCACGCCGAGCACATCATCTGAGAAGCCGGCCTGGGCTGGGCGCTCGGCGTCAGGTCTGCAGGACACGTCTGTGACATGCAGACGACACAACCTGGCTTGTGGAAATCAAAGAGCACTTTGGAAGTACTTAACTGATGAAAGTCAAAGACTCTAGCCTCACCATAGATGACACTGCAATGTAAAGGAAACAAGAAATCTTGACAACTGGAGCACGTGAGAAATGGTGAAAAGATGACTCTAGGAAGGATGTCAGTTTGCTTTGATCTGTAAACGGTGCCCGTGGAAGCTGCAGTCAGGAAATGAAACTGCTATCGAATGTTAGAAGAGCTGTAAGAGCCTCCATTAAAATCACTGGGGGAAAAATGAAACTGCATGTTGCATTGGGGACATCTGCAAAAGACCTAGTTAAGGTGTGGAAGAGCAAAAAATGTCACTTTGATGACAATGACCCCACCTTCTGACTCAAGCACCGGTGCGCTCATCCCCCTCATAGGGGTGTGAAAACTGGACAATGGACCAGGAGTCCCCTCGAAGGACTAAAGTGGAGCAATGTGGAGACTTGAAAGTCCAGCCGGGAGGCGCCTGAGAAGTGAGGAGGCGATATCAGGAAAGAGCAGTGTCTGCAGAAGGTAAAGGAAGGCACCCTCCCTCCCCGCAATGGGCGGACTGACAGAGTGACTGCGAGGATGGCACGGGACAGGGCCATTTTCCTTCTGTTGTGCAGGGGCCGCTGTCAGTCACCTGACCACAACCCGTGGGTAGGCAGAGTCCCAGGGATTTTAGAGAAACAAGTTTCTTCTCTAGCTCCGAGGCGAATGCAGTGGCAGTGGCCACAGAGAGCCCAGAGAGCATCTGGCCAGCCAAGAAGAAGAGGGGTATCCATTCAGGGTCAGGTGCGATGTGCTGCCGCAACAGCGAACAGTGGAGGATCTGGAGCCGGCACCGCCTTGCGGGCACTCTGGCTGAGCAGCGAACTGGAGGAAGCGAGGCACAGAGCAGCGGGGAGGCTCTCCCCAGAAGGGAGAAGGGGCAAGGGGCGGCCCAGGCCCAGGCAAGAGCGAGTGCAGGGTCTGGTTAGAGGACTCGGCTGGTGGGGATGGGCTGAAACCTCTGTCTCCCTCCTGTAGTCTCTGCAACAGGCTCCTTGCTCTGTCCTGTGGATGGCTGTGCTGACGGCAATAACCCAGGCACCCCATCTCAGGGCATGCCAGCAGAAAGCGCTCTGCACTTGTGAACTGACATCTTGAACTCATGCCACCGTCTGCCCCCGCCGCCACCACCCTCATGGCTGTGACCACCCTTCACAGATGCGAACATTGCAGTTAAGACAGCTTGAGCCCTAGGCCACCTGGGATTCTAGCATAAAGACAATCACCAGCCCAGCAATCCAGAGGGCACAGCCATCCTCGTCCTCCACACGCGTCTCCACGGTGTGGTCGGTGGCCCAGTAGATGGGTTGCTTGTATTTACAAGCACTTCTAGCAAGCGTAGATCATTTTTCCACTTTGGCACAAATGGAGCCGTTTGCTTTTTTTTCTTTTTTTGGTACTTAATGACAGAATCATGTCTTGGGCAATGGCAAGAATGGCCGGGCACTGTCTGCCCGGGTGAAAGAGGAAAAAGTCCTCCCTGGGGAACTTATCTGGGTCTGAGCACTCCCCCTGAGTGCTCCAGCCCAGAGCCTCCTCCTGCTGAAGGGCGGAAGAGGCTTTCCACAGTTTGTTGGACATCCTGAACATTCATCTGAGCCAGGATAAGGCTCCAAAGACCAGGCCATTATATGAAAAGTGGAAGATGACCACATCAGACCACACAAAGGAACAGAGGTTAACTGCATCATCACGTACCTGTCAAACTAGGTCATCACACGGCCGCCAAGCTTGATCAGTAGATAGTGGCCCAGCCATTGGGAATCGGGTCAGCTAAGTTGACACACAAACCGACCATCATAGCCAACCTCACGCTGACCTCACATCTGAGAGTTCAGGTGTACATTGTCACTACACACAAGGATTCTATTTATTTACCATTGTCACGAATGCCAAGTGTCGGATGCCAAACTAGTTGCTAGACGAAGACGAGGTGTCTGTCCTGCAAATACCTAGGATTAAAATGACCGGCAGAGCAGCCGTCCTTGTAATGTTTGTTGACGTCAGGTGGGTGCCCCGAAGGATCACATGCCAGTGAAGCGCGCCCCACCCTCACAAGTCCGCCTCTCGGCCCAGGCTCGGTGCTTCGTTTTAATTTGGTGGTAGACATTGGGTTCGGGAGAGAGTATGGTGGCAGTGTTGGTTCCTTTCATTTTGTCCTTTGATCTGTACACAAGGGGGCGTTTCAGGACTGTTGGGCCGGGCAGGTGCTTTTGGACCGAAATCCCAGATGTTTGTGGTGGGACCACTGCCCAACTAGAGAAGGGTTGTGTCAGGCCTCCTAAGGGGACCCACATTGTCCTCAGCGGGCTCGTGACCAGTCAGTCTCTACTGGAAGGTTGGCAGCCTGGCTGGTGGCCCATGCACTCCGGCACAGTTGGCGAAGTCCTGGGGCCCACACCCCACCTGCTGCTGTGGCACCACGTCCTGCTCACTGGAAGCCTGTAGGACAGGGAGGACTGCCCCTCGAGGGCGGCCGGGTCTGCAGGTGTTCACAGAAGCAGACGGGCAGCTGGTGTTCCTGGCTGGTGGGCAGAAATGATAAGGCGGGAGCCAAGTTTACCTCACCAGCAAAAAGATTTCTTTGTTATACAATGACATGGACCTCCAGGGGACATGCAAAGCCATCAGGCAACACAGACCACAGGTCTCTGGAACAAGGGGAAAGGAGAAGAGGTCCTTCAGGGAGTTGAGGCCAGCAGGACCTTGTGCTTATTCATGAAAAGAGATGGCCAGTGCCGGGGCTGTGACTGGGAGCACGGAGCATCAGGGCTTCAAATGGAGCCCAAAGCAAAGGCCTCTGGGCATGGGAAGATGCCCACATACAGGGCAGCTAGTCCCTACAGGTGTGAGTCATCTGCCCAGGTGTGCTCTGCTCTGGGGTTCAACTTGAGGTCGCTGTGACTGGCCTGCCTCTGCTCCCAGGGCCAGGGTCAGCTGGTTGGATGGGCGAAGGCTGAAGAACCAGGGAACAGAGCTAAAACGAGAAGAAAACACTGTGTTTTTGCAGCGGGGGTGGGGGAATGGAAAATGTCACTGGCCCCAAGTTATACAGTTAACGGTAGGAGGGGTGTGCAGAGTCATCCAGGCCTGAAGGGCCGGGGTCTCCAGCTTCTGTCCGACTCGGTCCCCCCCTCCTGTGCCTCTCTCCACAGGAGCGGGGCTGCCTCACTCACGGTGCGTGCAGGAGACCTGTGGGCCTGGTAGCTGATTGGGGCCCAGGTGAGACCTGGGAGGGGCTAGATGGGTGGTGGCGGCGGCAGCTGCGGTGGCTTCCCTGCTGACCTTGACCTTGGCAGTTCAAAAGGGCCACCTGCTCCAGTGCTGCAAGGTCCCCTTGCAGTGCTTGCGTGTCTCCTGGTCTGCCTATTGCTCGAGTTCCTCCACTTGTTGGAGTAGGGGAACTCTGTCTTAGAGAAAATTGCTGCCCCAAGAAGACAGCCATTTTCTGGCCAGGCAGTAACCAGGGCTGGGCTCAGAAGAGGGGCAGGGTGGTGGGCAGGCAGTCTCTCAGGAGGTCTCGCTGGATGTGGGAAAGGGCTAATGGTGGAGGTGGGAGGGTCTCAAGGCAGGAGTACAGGAGCTGATGGTGGAGGTAGCCAATCAGGAGAGGCCCAGCCAGGAGGAGGGCTGGCCTTCCATACCCAGCACATGTGCCTGAGCTTGACTTGAGGCCTCTGCAGCACTGTGCTGCAGCTTGCTGGGATGTGGGAGGGAGGCAGGCTTCCCCCTGGGGAGTGGCTGTGGACCTGCTTTGGGGTCAGCAGGGGGTCTGCTTCCTCTTCAGGACACTGATCCTGTGCACCCGCTATCCTCACATCTGCGAAGGAGACCACACTTGTCACAGATTCCGGCACCCGGGTCACCAGAGTCCACGCGGCCCGGCCATGTCCCCTGCACTCTGCACTTCAAGGGGGAGTCCAAGGAGCCCCAGCCAGGAATGGAAAGCAGGGGATGTGAACCCCCTTCCCCGCCCCACCCCCCCATCCCCAGGGGATTGTTATCGCTTGCCATATAGTAAGTTGGCCCCTCATTTAGCAGCTTGGAAACAAGTCTGCTTTGGGGGTTCCTCTGGGCCGGAAGTGCAGGGGCAGCTTAGTTAGGGGCTCCTTCTTGGGGCTGGCAGCTGGCCCCTCCAAGCCCACTCTGGTGGTTGGCAGGATTCAGTTCCTCACGGGCTATTGGGAGGGGAAGAACCTCATTCTTCTCTGCTTTGTGGCTGGAGGCCTAGCTCTGTGCTTGGTCACCTGCTTGGCCAGTGGGCTGTGGGCAGGAGCGGGGAGCGGGCTGCCGTGTGGCGGATTTACTGTCTGTTCTGTTTGCCAGGCTCAGCTGCACTGAAGGCAGGGATAACATGGGTGGACGGGTCAGGAAGGACATCCATCCAGTGGGGCCACATCCATTCCCCTAAGCCTGGCAGGCCAACTGCCTTAAGAGTGTCAGGAACTCTGCTGGTTTCAGGAAACTGGACTAAGGAGGGTTGTTTTTAAGTATCAATGCTTTTTAGAGCCAGCATACTGTTATTTTCAAAGTAGAAATCTGGGCCTTCTCAGAGCGACTGGGCACAGGGTCAAGCAGTACCCGGGTGTTCGCCCGCAGCCTGCCCCAGGCAGCTGTGGTCCTTACTTACCCCTTCCTGTGCAACACGGGACTTTCCTTAACTGCACGAGTGTTTACATTTTCCTCAGAGCCAGTCCTGCTCCCACGTGTCCCTTAGGGCATAATCTCGGGGCTGGAATGGGAGGAGGAGGAGTGGGGGTACCCCCCGGGAGCCCCTTGACAGCTCTGAACCTATCCACGGAGACCACAAGGATAAGTCTGGGCAGCAGACTGTCCGCCAGGGCAGGAGGGCCACCGCTCACTTGTCTCTGGCCCCTGGGAGGAGGGTGCTCATTCCTCTGAGGTCCTGACGCTTGGCCTGGTCAGCACTGTGTGGCACCACTGAGTCCTGTCATCCTTGTAACCGGGGGCCAATCTTCTGTGTCACCCCGTGGAAGGGTGGCGGGAGTGGGCACCTCGTTTTCCATGTCTATGGCATAAACCACATCTCAAAAGAGCTTGTGATTTCTTCAGTAGCTGGTCTGTCAGCCTTGCCTCCTGCTCGATGGAGTGGGAGGGCTGAAGGGAAAGACCCCACCACTCTTGCTCTGGAGTTTGGGCTCCAAGTCCCTTCTAAGGTGACCAGACGTCCCACTTTTGAACAATTTAACATCCCGCGGCATTTTAAAATTAAAATAAATATATTACAATACTATTTTGTGTTCTATGAACATTTTTGTTTTTTAATCAAGAACCCCCCCCCCCCCCCCATCAATGGTGTCCCGCTTAAAATGCGGTTACTTGTCAGGTTCTCTTTCTGCCCCTTTTCTGCCTCCAGAGCCCCTCACCTGTGCCACCCCAGCTGGAGAGGTGCTGTCTGATTGGGGGGCCGGTGGGGCAGGGAGGAGGGCAGGCTTGAGGAAGCAGGGCTTTGCTGTCATTGGGCGATAAAAGACGCAGTTCCCTCCCTGGGCACCCTAAATCTCCCCCGGGGACAAGCACGGGTGGTCCTGAGCTGGGCAGCTGTCCACCAGTGGCTTCTCGGGAACCCGCAGGCGCAGAGTCCCTTATCTTCGCAGTGGGCAGGCAGCGTGATTTGTCATCGGAAACGCTAAACGTGTCACTGGCCCAGACAGAGGCAGCAGCCTTCCTCGCCGGGCGGCACAGGGGCGCTGGATCCGGTTTGCGGCGTGGACAACGGTTGGGCTTGGTCTTTGTTCAGACAGGACTTGGAGTGGCCTGGTCCTGAGCAACATGGGGGTCTCCAGCTCACCAGACGGGGCGCGCACAGTCCCAGGCAGCTGCCCATGTCTGGCTGTGATCCCTGGGGAGGTCCCGGCCAGCGGATGTACCCTGTACCCTGCGGGCTTCCGTGCAAGCACACAGCGATGGACGGAGGTCTACCGCGTGAAACCCCACAGAGCCTTTGCGACGGGTATGGGGGTCCTTGCTGCTGCTGTGGGGGTGAGAGCCAGTCGGTTGGGGGGGGGGGGAATTGCACGACAGAAGGAAACACTGCTCGGTCCTAAGCCACCCTTAGAAATGCCCCAAGCTTGAGCCACTGTTGCAGTCCACCTTGGGGTCCTTTCTCTGTGTCGCTGCCCCTCTACCAGGGACGGGCCTCAAGGTGCAGGTTCCTTTAAACATTTCTGGGTCCAAGAACTTTAGAGCGAGGACAAGTAGGCGCTGTGCGCTTAGCCTCTGCGGGGAACATGGTGGCCGCCCGCGTCACTTCCGCCAGCTCGGGTAGAGACGAAGGCCTGAGCCGAAACGACGCCAACACGCATGCGCCCTGGAAGCCCCGCCCCTCTCGATGCACCGCCGGCAGGACTTTGGGCGGCGGGTCTCGCCCCGCGCCGATTGGCGGCGCAGCGGTCCGCCCCCCGGTGATTGACGGCCCTGGAGCCCCGCCCCGCCGCCGCCGCCGCCGCCGCCGCCGCCACCGCTGCTGCCCGGTGTGGAGCCCGGCCGCCTCGCGGGCTGCGCCTTCGCCGCCGCCGCCGCCGCCGCCGCCATGGACCTGTTCGGGGACCTGCCGGAGCCCGAGCGCTCGCCGCGCCCGGCTGCTGGTAAGCGCGGCCCGCGGGAGGGAGGCCGGGCGGCGGCCCGAGGCAGCGGGCCTGCAGCGCCGAGCCGCCCGCCGGAGCCCGCGCCGCCCCGAGGGCCGCTCCGCCATGTTCGCTGCGCAGGAAGGGGAGGCCGGGCGCGGGCGCGGGCGCGGACCCGGGCAGGGCGGGCGGCCGGCGCGGCCCTTTGTGCGGCGCCCACGCGTGCGGCCGGCGGGCGGCGGCCGGCCCGGGGCTCCGGGGCTCCGGGGCGGGGAAGCCGGTGCCCGGCCGCGAGCGCGCCGCAGACTCCCGGGCCGCCGGCGGCCACGGGCGCGCGCCCCGGCGCTGCTGCCCCGCCGGCCGCGCCGCCAGCCCCGGGTTCGGCCCGCCCGCCGGCCGCCGCCGCCCGCTGGACGCCGCGGTGACGCCATCGGGCCCGGCGCCGGGGCCACCCCGAGGCCGGGCCGCGGTCCCCGAGCGCGGGCGCCCCGAACTTGGGGCCCCGGAAGCGCGGCGCCGCCGCTTCCATGAGCTTTTTCCGGAGACCCTTTGTCTCGGTTCTGTCTGTCGCGGCGGCCCAGACCGTGGCCGCCCGCCCGCCCGTGTGGGAGCGCGCCCCGCCCCAGCGCTGCCCAGCACTCGGTTGTGGAGCGCGCGGCCCGATGGAAACCCCCCGCCGCGGGCCCGGCGAAGGCGAGGCCTGCTCTTCCCGCACAGAGGTCCCCAGACCCTTCCCCAGGCTCCCTCCGGGTGCAAGGGTGCCCCGAAGTTAACTTGGGGCAGAATGAGACCGGCCCCCAAACTTAGTGGAACCCCCTCCCCGTGCGAATCCGGTGCTGGCAAGCCCCCCCCTCCCCCCCCAGTGTCGCACGCTCCAAAATCAGTTCTGACTCTTGGCCACTCCGGGAATGAGTGGGTGCGCCCGTTGGTGTTGTGAGGCTGCGTTATCTTTAGGGGAACAGCCTCTGCATCCTTCTTGGAGCAGCCGGTAGGGCTTGAACTACCGACCCTCTGCCCAGCAGCACCCCTCAGATGGCACGGCGGCGTGGTTATCAATAACGTGGTGCACCCTCCAGTCTACGGCGTCTCGGCAGTCCTATACAGCTGAGTAGAACTGCCCCGGGAGCGTGAATCCTCCAGGAGGCTGGGGCCCTGGTGATTTTTCCCTCCAGGAACAAACAGCAGAGTGGTCTAGTGGTCGCCCCACCAAACCAAGCTGCCCCGTCAAGGCCAGCACAGACCTAGCTGTCCATGGGAACAGGAGCGAGTTGGAGCGCAGAGCTGGTCAGCGCCCTGTTGCTGGCGCCGCCGGTGCGCTTCCACCTGCAGCCAACCAAGGTGAATGCCTGTTGGGGTGAACCACACTTGCAGCGGGGCGCTGTCGTGGGGGCTTGCAGGAGGCGTCTTTCCAAACCCCAGGCCGAAGCTTCGACAGGTTCACAAGCACACCGGGAGCGCCAAGCTCACCCCAGCCCACTGACTCTGATCCGGAGAGTGTGTGTGTGTGTGTGTGTGTGTGTGTGTGTGTGTGTGACATAATAGACTTGTGGTTCTTGAGAACTTACACAATGCATGCACACACTCACCCGGGCTCTCTAGTTTGTACACGGGCAACTGGTGTGTTTGCAATCCCCCAGGGGATTCTGTGTGGGGGGGAACCTCTGCTGCCAGAGAACACAATGATGAAGATCAAGGTGGATAGTGGACGTTGGCGGCTAAGGGCGAGATCAGGGGTTCAAAGAAAGACGGAGCTGGCCGTGCCCCTAAAGATCTGCTGCTTTGAAAACCCTGGGGGCAGTTCTTCTCTGCCCTGCTGGCCTGCTTGATTCAGGATTGACGCGATGATGGCCGTGAGGTGTTTCTGCTTTGTTGTTAATTTTTGGAATCTGTGTCCTGGTGGCGCAGTGGATAAATGTTTGACTGCTTACCAAAAGGAGGGCGGTTTGACCCCACCAGCCACCCCGAGGGAGGAAGGTGTGACTGTCGGCTTCCCTGAAGACGGGTCTTGGGAAACGCTCGGGGGACAGTTCTGCGCCCGAGGGCCCCTGGGTCAGACTCAGCGTGCGGCAGTGGGGGCTGTGTGTGGAATAGGCTCCGGGTTCCCAAAGCTGCCCGCCAGCCACCTGTTTGCGTTTTTGTTGTTTTGCATTAATTCGGGTCAGCTCAGGGAAGGTTCCCTTGAGCAAACAGCGTCCTCTGCCCGGTGGACGCCCTCCCGTGACAGACCCTCCATGTCGGAATGTGTGTGCGGGTGGGCTGTGATGTGTCACACGCAGATTGTCAGACCTTTCTTGTGAGGTGCCTCGGGGAGCAATTGACCCTCCAGGCTTCTGGGTAGCACCAGAGAGCCTTAAGCGCAGGCAGGGCTCAGAGGAGGTGCAGCCTGGCACTGCAGCAGGCCCAAGCTTCCAGGGTGGCTGTGATTACACCAGGATGTCGAGGTGGGTGCTTGGTGCTGGGGGGGCGCGGGCAGTCACAAACCAAGTATCGCTTACACCCAGCTCGCTAAAGAAGACGTGTTTTCTTGATCCCAGCTGGCAGGATGAGAGCCCAAAGATATCCCAAGGGCGGTAAGCTAAGCCCGATGAGATGAAATGTAGCAAGTTAAAGAAAAGACATCATCTGACCGGGAATGGAGTCCAAAAGTCGTGTGGGTTCACGGGTGCTTGTACACACACAGCCCCTCCTGGAGATGGAGGCCTCTCTGCCAAGAGCAGCTGCCTGGAGAAGAGGTGGGAGCCAAGGGATAGGGGAGGCAGGGCCCTCTGTCCCCAGAGAGGTCAGGAAGGAGCTGCATCTTCCATTCCCCAATCTAGAAACGGGTGGTGCCACCCGGGTCCCCCCCAGAAGGTGAAGTCATGGACACCCGGTGCAGTGCCCCTCACGGGAGCGGTCGACTTGAAGGGAGGCTCACTGTGGCCCTGCTGGGTGGTGTGCGGAGGGAGGCAGGCAGGAGGCTGCCCGGCTCTGGCCAGCGCAAGTGTGTTTTGTGCTCCTCCCGTCTGCTGTGTTTTTAAATCACATCTAGGGCTCTCGCGCGCACGCGCGCACACACACACACACACACACACCCCACACACACACCCCGTGCTGAGGAAAAGTGCAGAAAAGCGTGCATTACCTGTCTGCAGGTGAGCACGAGTCCTCTTCCTCCCAGTACTCTCAGAATCTTTTTTTTTTTTTTTTTTAGGCATCACTGCTCTCCGGTGGTGGGAGTGGGAGGTCCAGCCCCACTGCTGGAATTGAACCTCCATCCCAGTGGGCCGCAGTCCCGTGCACAACCACTACGCCACCGGGGCTCAGCCCCAGAATCTTTTTTAAAAATCACTTTCTTGGGAAAAAATAGTTACATCGCATCTACAACTCATTTGTTCTGTCATAATAAGAAAGTTTGTCCAGTCATCATCACAATCAACTTCAGGACACTTTTCTCCCCTGTCCTCCGTTGTTAGCGCTCCATCCTCCCCTGCCGTGCCCCTGGGCAGTGATCACTCCAAGATCGTCTCCGTTCTGTGGATCTACCTGTCCTGGACTGTACGGGCAGAAAATGGTACAAAAGACAACGCTGGTGGGGTGGGGGGAGAAACAAGCAAAACCCCAGGACCAAACGGAATGCAGAAAAATCCCAATTGAAAAGATGAAAGTGGAAACAGCTCTAAAATGGGTCAAAGGGGAGTCCAAATAAGGTTTTACAAGTTAACCTGGGGCTGAGCCCCGGTGGCGTAGTGGTTGTGCGCGGGACTGCGGCCCACTGGGTTGGAGGTTCAATTCCAGCTCCCAGGAGCAAAGGCTGGACCTCCTACACCCACCCACCACCAGAGGGCAGTGATGCCTAAAAAAAAACCAAAAAACAAAAAAAAACAAGTTAACCTAACTACGTCTACCTTAGTTGACCGTGATCTCTGTCTGACAGCCAAGTTCTCCACATCCCTGGACTGTGTTCCTAGAGTGGGGGGATTCACCTGCGGCTTCCTCCATGCGGAAACCCTCTAACTGGATTTGGACTCCCACTCTCATCCATAGCTTGCAAACCAGGTGTCCACAGTGTAGGCTCTGCTACCGGTTCCCCCCTCAGATTTAGGCAGGACTTTGAATTGTGAGTGAGTGAAGTCAAAGTACTGCTTTGAAAACATTAGATAGCTGAGCCCCGGTGGCGCAGTGGTTGTGTGCGGGACTGCAGCCCAGAGGGTTGACGGTTCAGATCCAGCTGCAGCTCTCCAGGAGCATGGCTGGACCTTCTACTCTCACCATGGCAGTGATGCCGCAAAAAAAAAAAAAGAAAAGAAAACATTAGAGTTCTACACATCAGATAAAGAAAGGATAGCGAAAACTTAGGTTTGAGCAAGATAAAAAGCCAGAGTGAAATGGAAGTGGATGAGATGCAGGCACGGGGAGGGAGGGAGGGAGGGAGGGTCACAGTTTCTGCAGGACAGAGCACACCACGTTGCAAGTGACACAGTGAGCAGCATTTGTCGGACTGGCTGTCCCAAGAAGGAACAGGCTCTGCTCATGAAGGAGAAGTGGACAGGAGGCCAGATAAGAAGGAGATTGACCCTCAGAGCCAGGTTGGACAGATGACCGCCTCAGAGACAGAAGTCAGGATATCTGAGGGAGCTTCAGATTGTTCCGGGGAAAATGGGAGGAGGGGACCTCTCGAAGCCCTTGTGCGCTGCCAGGATGCTGAGGGCAAGCGGGCGGGCAGCATTCAGTCCACGCACGCCACGCTGTGGCCCGGAAGTGCTCAGAGACCTCCCTGGACTGGGGTCCTCACGGAGCCCACGGCCACACTCTTCTCCTATGCATCCTCTGGGGGCTTCCTCGGAGAGCGGGGTATTGCCACATGAAGACCAGACGCAGTCTGAATGCCCCACAGCCAGGGACCCAGACCCGTGTGCTCAGCCACCCACCGCCCTCTGGAACCCTCTGGAAAGAGTGCTGGGCCCTGGGGCCCTCCCTCCATTGGGAGCCTTCTCCTGCAATTTCTGTGTGGAAGGCTGTATAGAGGACAGTCTAGTTGAGCGGTTCTCAGTCTGGTTCATGCCTCGACCCTTTCCTATAGCTCCTCATGTTGTAGTGACCCCCAACCATAAAACTATTTTCATTGCTACTTCCTAATGGAATCTTATGAATCGTCATGTGAATATCTGATAGGCAGGATGTATTTTCATGGTTACAAATTGAGCATCAATAAGGCATAGTGATTAAATCATAAAATGTAATTATATATTGTGAAGTATTTTTTTCTAATGACAAATGAAATTTTGTCTTGAAGCATGGCATAGCATGGGTCAGAGTGTTTTTGTTTTTGTTTTTTTGAGGGGGTGGGTAAGAGTCTTTATGCCGGTACTTGTAGGTGGGTGTATCTGCACGTGAGCAGACCTACCTGGAGATGGATAGAGGAGCGGCATCTTGGTCCCTAAGACCATCGGAAATAGTGTCTCCCAATGGTCTCAGGCGACCCCTGTGAAAGTGTGGTCCAACCTCCCAGAGGGGTGGCGGCCCACAGGTTGAGACCCGCTGGTCTAGTTGAAGAGCACACATGCTCGTGCTCGAGAGGGCCTTGTCTGAGTCCGGGGTGTGCAAACACGTCTCTGTGCTGTTCTGTACTTGAGACCATGGCTCGGGTCTCAAGACCAATGTGGGTAAGAGTTGCTTGGTGGTCCATGGGGCCTGAAGGGAGCCTGAAAGGGTCACCCACGAGCATGTCCCCATAGTTTATTTACCAGGGGACCTGAGAGAGAGTTTTTGGGAAAATCCAAGACCTTTTAATTGTGGTTCTTATCTATAAACTTTTGAAGGGCCCCCCCCCCCAGTTTCCACCATACTTTACTTCAGAATGTGGCTGATAAACCACAAACCTTACGTGAGATTAATTTATGAGAAAGATATCTTGAGTCTTACTTCACTCGTTAATTTTTGTTTTAATAAATTATGTTTCTGGGGCCTCTTATGGCTCTTCTAACAACCCACACATCAGTTGTGTCAAGCACTTTAGTATCTATGTTGCCATCATCATTTCCAAAACATTTTCTTTCTACTTGAGCCCTTAGTATCAGCTCCTTTTTTCTTTCTCTCCCCCGCCCTCCCATCCTCATGAACCCTTGATCGTGTGTAAATTATTTTTATTTTCATATCTTACACTGCCCACTGTTTCTCTCCCCCCACCCCACCCCCCCACGTTCCTATTGTTTGTCCCTCTGGGGTAGGTGTTGGAAGCTGACCAGTTGCCATGGGTTCCTCCTTCCTCCCCCTTCTGGCGACCTTCCCCGAACGGACCCTCATGGTCTCACTGCTCTCCTTACTGGACCTGAGCGGTTTATCTGTCCTGTAGTCTGTGTGGCAAGCCAGAGCTCTTCTCTGTACGCGTGCCCCTGCTGTGGTCTAGCCCGAACAGGGGTCGTGATCGTGGGGCAGGGAGGAAGCATTAAAGAACTAGAGGTATTTGTGGGTGTCCTCGGTGCTGTTCTGCACCCTGGTTGGCTCGTCCCTTCCTGTGACCCTTCTGTGAGGGGATGTCCAGTTGTCTCCAGAGGAGCTGTGGGTTTCCACTTCGCCCTGCCCGCCCCCCCCCCCCATTTGTATCAATGTGATTGTTTGTTTGGGATCTTCTGATACCTGATCCCATTGATACCTTGTGTGTGATCACACAGGCTGGTGTGCTTCTTCCATGTGGACTTCGTTGCTTTCTGCTTTCCTGCTCGATGACCACTTATTTAACGTCAAGTCTTTAAGACCCCAGACACTATATCTTGTATCAGTACCAGCTTTCTTCACCACATTTGCTGTGCACCCATTTTGTCTTCGGTGATCATGTCGGGAAGGTGAGCATCACCGAGTGCCAGGTTATTAGAACATGAATAGAGGCCCAACGCCCACCTGCCGCCTCAGTACTTTACCTACAAATCTATGTACATAGACCTTGTGGTAGTTATATAATTGTGAATTTGAGGATTAAGAGTGTAGAGGTGGAGTCTAGCCTGTCAATCAGATCATAGCCCATGAGGCCTCTGTGTGGGCATGACCTTCTCCTGAGAATTCTGGGAACTCCTGAGTTTCCTCCTGGAGGTGGGGGACACACTCTGTGCTCACTCCCTGGGAGATACAGCAGCTGAGAAGACACATGGAACTATGGCTCGTGCCCTGAGCTGGAGAAGCCACATAGAGCTGCTCTGATGCAGCCAGACCTCTGAAGCTGGAGAAGCCACGTGGAGACTCCTGCCAGCGCTGAGAGGCTCACAGCACCACTGGACCCAAAGACTTTCTCCCCACTGGCCTGTGACCATCCTGCATTCGGTATCATTGCATGTGCTGTGTGAGACTGAAGAGATTGGTATTTAGATTCAGTGCTAATATCAGACTTACGACCTTGGACTGGACTAGGTTGAGACACTTTCTTAATGTACAGTTACCCTTTATATAAAACTCTCTCAGGCTGAGCCCTGTTGGCGTAGTGGTTGAGGGCGGGACTGTGGCCCACTGGGTTGGCGGTTCAAATCCAGCAGCAGCTCTCCAGAAGCAAGGCTAGGCCACCTACTCCCACCAGGGCAGTGATGCCCGCCCCCCCCAAAAAAAAAAAAAAACAAAACTCTCTCGTACTCACATAGGAATTTCTACGGCTGTTTCCTAGTCTACCCAGACTAACACAGATGGAAATCCCTCGTTATATGCGAATGCAGTTACACACGCCCAAGGTTACACCTCTATCGATGTCTTTTGCCTCCCGGTTCTTTCTTCTTTCTGCGTCCTTCCCTCCTGGCCCACTACCAGGCCCTCCTGCCTTGTTTTCTTCTGACTTAGAGTCATGTGAAAGCTTGGGGGCCTCTCCCCAAAGTTGGTCAAGGTCTCTTTGCCCTGGGTTTATCCAAAATCAACCACGAGGAAGGACCCTGGTGAAGGAGAAGTTCCCCCCAAGCACCTTCCCATGTGACGCGCGTGGGGAACCTCTACAGAGTCTGCTGGTTTTCCACTTCGAGCTCTGCTTTGTGGCGGGGGCTGCAGTCCTCACCATGTCTCTACCTTGCCACCTCCCCTCCCACCCCTTTCTGCCTGCCGAGTCCTACCTGTGGGACCGTTCACCTTTTTGACCGACAGGTGAGCTTTGGGGCCGAGTTCAGTGCCACTTGAAGGGTGACCTAGGGCCAGGGCGTGGGGGGTTCTGTTTGTCTTAAAGAATCCAATCAGAACTCTTGTGCATTTGAGCCTCCCGGGGATGAGAAAGGCATTCTGGAGATAAGGCAGGGTGTGGGAGCTGTTCCGGTGAATGTGGTGACCCGGGGTGGGGCCCAGTGGCAGTGGGAGGAGGGGGAGTTGGTGCCGCCCGCCGTGCCTCACTCGCCCCCTTCCCCAGCTTCCACCTGCTCAGTAGGAGTAATCATACTGTCTTCCTCAGAGTGGCTGTGAACCGAGTTAAGAGACCCAGCCTGCAGGGGCTGCCCTCTTGTCAGCCAGGGGACCGGAAGCCCGCCGCGAGGAGGGAAGGCCGCAGTCCCTGGACAGCTGTCCCTGGGACAGCTCTCAGTTTGGCACCGTCTGTGAGCAGCGAGTCGGGCCCCAACTGCAACCCATTGCCAGTCAGGAACGGCTGTGTGGAGCACAAGGGGACTGTGGTGTAGATGGTGACCTCTAAACCTGATCCCCGCAGCGCTGGGTGCCTCTGCATGTGGTGGGCTGTGTGTGTCAGGGAAGTGTTGCCCCAGCATCACATGGACTCTCCATGGACACAGCGGGGGTTCCCACATCTCCCCGCGCAGTTTTCCTGTGCAGCGTATCACTGGACCGTTGGTGGACGGACATCTGGGGGCGCCTGGTTGCATCGGCTGAAGGCTCACAGAGCAGTCACCACCGTTATGGGAATCCCATGTTTGCCCCATGTCCCTGATTACAGTCTCCACAGGGTAACACCCCTTAGCCGACTGCTGCACCTCTGAGCGTCTTGCGGTGACAAGGCGGGGGTCTGTGTGCCCCCAGGTCTTTGTGCCCCCACTGTTCTCCGTGGTGTCCCGCTGTTGGGCTGAAAACTTAGCAGGGGGCTGAGGGGGAGTGAGTTAAATGCCAGACCCAAGGGTGGCCACTGGTCATTGATGGGGGGTTATGACCACTGAGCGGACTTCCGTACCACATTTCCCTCCCGTTCTGATGGGGTGCTTCTCAGAGCTGTGGCCCGTGATTTCTGGGCACCCTGCAATTGTGGTCCCGGAGTTGGGGAGGCTTCAGCCGCCCAGGGTCCTTTAGGTAATAGAACTGATTGTTTCTATGCTTCTTTGATTATCTTTGCGCTGACTGGAAGGGGCTGGGGAGAGAGCAATATCACCGTCACCCATAGCTGCTCCCAGTTCCGGGTCAGCACTCTGTATCTCCCTCACACTGAGATAGTGTCTGAGAGGCAGCTGAAGACGAGGGGCGGGCTGGGGTGGGGGCCTTCGTTCTGGGAAGGGCAGGTTACTGGCTCAGCGAAGCCTGTTGTCCAGAGTTCTAGCTTCCTGAGCCTGCCATCTCCAGACCTCCCCCCCCCCCCCAACTCTGCTCTACCACTCCGATTCGAGGAAAGGAAGGGGTTCAGGCCACAGACTTCCCCCACCGCCGAAAGGTCGAACATCCTTGACTGGCCCCTCGGACAGCAGGTCCCTGAACTGTGCAGGCTTTCCTCTGTGGCTCTGCCTGTCTGCTGCCCTGGACTAGAGAAAGGAGCTGTCCTTTGTGTCCAGACACAGGGCACACACACGGTGACTAGGCAGCCCAGTGCCTGGCGGTGCAGCACAGGGGGAACCAAGTGTGAGGAGTGGGTGGCCAGCCCTGGATTCACACGGCTTCCGCTAGGGCCCCCTTCTAAGGAAGTAGGTGTTATGCTGCTTGTTGATTCTGACAGTAAAATGATTGCTTAACTCAGAATAAACAGCCAGCCAACAACCCCCAGAGACGCGGGTTGGGACCCAGAAAGGATGCAGGCAGCAGGGCCGCAGTGAGCATGCGCCTGGGAGCCTTGGTAGCGAGTCCCCGTGTCACTGGACAGCGGGGTGGACGTTGCCTGGTGCGTCGCTTACAAAGAGCATTAAGAAAGACCTGCTCTCTGCTGCCCGCCTCCTCACCCCACCTGCCTGTGGGCGCCGCTCTTGGTGGACAGTGGCCGGCCGGCAGCCCCGGCGGTGTCCGCCCAGCACAGGGGCGGCAGGTTGCCCGTGTGCATGCTCTGAGTGGCTTCCGTGTTTCAGGAGAAGACGCCCAGAAGGGAGTGCTGCTCTTCGATGCGCTGCCGCCGGCCAGCAGTGCCGACTCAGGTACAGTCTGCAGGCTCTCCCAGGTGTGTGTCTACCTCTCTGCTCCTCCTGGGTCCTCGTGGGCTCACCCTGTTTCCCTCTCCCCCATTTCAACACGCAGATGGTTAGGTGTTGGACTTCTTAAGTTTTGAAACCCTGGCACCAGGTAAGGCAGAAAATCCACGAGTTGCTGGCCCCAGGCGGGCTGAGGCCGCTGGGCGGGCTGCCCCTCCCCCAGGGCCGCAGTAAACTGAGCTCTCGGCACACTCGTTGGTCTCTCTGTAGCGGTAGGGCTTGACCGTGAGCTAGGTTCGAGGCTGGACTTCCTGCAGCGGGCACTGCCACTGGGCTGACGCATCCCCATGTGACGGCACTGGCTGGCGTGTGCCCGTGGGGAGGATGCTGACACCGGTGCCAGCCGCGGCTTGCAGGCTGTGACCGCCCACTCTGCTGTGTTTCAGGGCCCGGGGGACCTTTGCTCTTTGACGACCTCCCACCTGCTGGCAGCGGCGAAGCAGGTGAGTGAGTGAGTGAGTGAGTGGGGGGGGGGGAGAGCAGCAGGTGCCCGGGTCGTCAGGAAGGCGGGTGGGAGGGGATGGCCTCGTTCTGGCGCTGCTTGTGAGTGGAGACTGCTCAGAGCCAGGCCCCCTCACACACCTTCCACCTCTTGGCTTTGCTCTGTGTGTTGAGGGGAGCAGTGGCACTCTGTCTCCTTGAGGGGGGGTTCCCTTCCTTCTCAGACAACGGACGAGTCCCCCGATTTACACTGAACCTTGTTACCGTTTCTCTGGCTCTCGGAACCCGTCATTCTGACCTTGACAGGCCAAGGAAAGGTGGCTTTGACATCCCTGAGCCCTCCCCGAGAAGCCAGCCACCTGACACTGAAAAGAATGTCCATCTCAGGTGCAGCCTGAGGGACGCCCATCTGGAGACCCTGATGCACAGGCAGTGTGCAAAGCCTCTTTGGATGCGCGAGGCCCAGCGGCTGGGTTTGCAGCCCCCGCGGCTGGAGTCCAGGCTGACTGCTGCTCCTCGTTCAGGGAGGGGACCCACAGGAGCCCTTCTGGGCTTCCCAGAGCGCCTGAGCGTGACCCGTGCACCTGTGGAAGGCGCCCGGGCCCAGGGGGGTTAGCCTACGGTTGCTGACTGAGGGCGGCAATGTGCCTGCAGCGCCCCCCAGCTCGGCCGGAGTACGGGCTGTCTGCAAGGCCTCCTCCATGGAGCGGTCCTGCTCTGTCCCTGGTGACTCTGTACAGCCGTTCCTCCATGTGAGGACTCCCCAGACCTACCTGGGCTTCAAGAAGACGCACACAGCCCCTTGAGAGAAGCTTGCACACGCACAGAATGGGAGCAGGACAGGAGACCAGCATGAGTTGAAGCTGAGTGCAGTGCTGCTTCAGCACCTCTCTGAGAACGTCCTGGGGGGACACCCGGCCATTGTGGGATGCTTGAGAAGACGTCGTCTCCCACCTGAGAGCGTCCCAGTATAGGGACATCCACACACACACACACACACACACACACACACACACCCCGCCGGTCAGCAGCGTGCCTTCAGGATTCCCTCTGGGGAATGTAGGAAGTGGGGCTGTAGGCAGAGGTGGGGGTCTCCTGGAGAGTGCAGGGGTATGCTCGGAGTGGGGGTGTGACACCGGCTGCTGGGGAGGTGCAGCGTCATGGCTGGCCGAGGAGCCAGCCCTGGGCACACATGCCGAGCTCCACTTAGGGCCACTCTTGCATCAGCCGAGGCTGCCTGATGGCATGTCAGTGTCCTGGCCTGCAGTCGTGTGCCTGCTTCACAGAGGACAGCCCCTCCCCATGATGGGAGGGTGACACATCTGTCTTGTGACGTCACAGGTCCCGTGTGAAGGCGTGCCTCGTCCCTCCGGCTGCCCCTGTCACGGGCAGAGCCTGCAGATGTGATGGGACCAGCACCCGCCCTGTCTCCAGGGACACCCATCCGCAGGGCCTGCCATTTACCTCATTTAAAGCCTTTTGGCCCTTGCTACAATTTTGTTCTTGCTAAAGACATCAGTTTGAGTCTAAGAAAGGTCATGGGCTTACAAGGCCACACGTCTCTGCGCAGAGTCATGGGCAGGGTCCGGGCGGGGTGCTGCTGCCCGCTCCTTTCACTGGTTGCCCATGCTCACTGGGCTGGGGGCCCTCCTGACTTACTGCCTTCCCTTCCCAGCTGCCCCAGCTGCCCCGCTGCCCCTGCGAGCGAAGGAGGAGGACAAGCCTGTCAAGAGGAAGAGCCCCGCGGAGGAGAAGAACGGCAGGGAAGAGCTTGTGGAAAAGAAAGTTTGTAAAGGTTTTCAGACAGTTTGAAAACAAATGTCTCAGACTCCGTACTTTAAGGGGCGCCCTGCTTTCTAATCGTGGCCCTCCGTCCCGTCTGCCTGGGCGCCCTGGCACCTTCCCGGCAGATCCGTGGGCGGGCGGGAAGCCTCCCTTCGTCCGAGCCAAGCTCCTGGGCTGCTGGGGTCGGGTCCTTCCCACAGCCGCCCCCTCCGCTCTCGGTCAGGCTTGGGGTCCTCGCCCACACAGGCCTCCGGCCCAGGCATGGTGTGGGGAGCAGGGGAGAGCTCTGTCTACTGTTCCCGCTGCCCCTTCGGCTGTGTGAGCCGGAAGCACGCCCTGCTGTGCAGACACAGGGCTTTACGCCCACCGTGGGCTCCTTCCTTCCTGTCACCACTTAATGTAAAAGCAGCGTGTTCTTCACCAGCCTCAAGCAAGAACACGCGTATTTCAGGGTGTCTCTGAGGAGCCCAGGGGCGCTGTGGGCTGGGCGCCAGGCTGCTGACGACAAGGTCAGTGGCTCAAACCCACAGCCACTTCCCAGGAGAGGCCAGGCTGAGAGTCCAAGAGCCGGGAGGCTCCGGAGCCAGGGGGGTCCTGCCAGTGGCTTCCTGGTGGTGAAGCTGCTGCCCGTCTGCCCGGGGGCCGGGGATAGGTCGCAGCCTCGGGAACCCCATCCAGGCAGCGGTGCCGGGGGCCGGACTGGCCTGGACAGGACAGTGGGTCCCAGGCGCTTCGGGGGCCCACAGTCAGCCTGCAGCTCTGCCGTGAGGAATTGGCAACAGGGTGGGTTTGCACACGGCTGGGCTCAGGGTCCGTCCCGCACTAACACTGCTTCCCGCCCCCGCCCAGCAGACAGACGCGGTCAGTCCGGCCCGCAGCCGGCCAGGGCCCAGGGGCGCCTCACTCTGGCCGGGCACAGTTCTGTATGTGCTTCTCTTCCTCAGCCTCAGCCTCGATCCTGGGCCTGAAGGGCTACGTGGCCGAGCGGAAGGGGGAGCGTGAGGAGATGCAGGACGCCCACGTCATCCTGAACGACATCACCGAAGAGTGCCGGCCCCCGGCCCTCATGTGAGCGCCCACCCCCATTCCCTCGCAGGGGGCATGGGTGGGGGTGGGATCCTGGCCCCTCCAGCTCACAGGCCAGCCCTGCACCCAGGACTCGGCATCTTTAAAGGCACCTGCCTCTGTGCAGGTGACGGCCTGGGAAACCCAATGGGTCCCTTCTACCCTGGCTTTTGTGATTTGGGGCTGACTCAATAGCAGTGAGCCCACCTTTTTTTTGGTGGGGGGGGGGGATGTTTGCTGCTGCCATTAGCTGGGCAGAGGCCAGGGATGCTGCTAGACATCTGTAAAACACCCCACCCCCAACAGAGAACTCTGTGGCCCCGCTGCCCCAGTGCTGAGCTGAGGGGCTCACTGAGTGGGAGACGGCTCCCCACCACGGCTGCTCAGGGCTGGAGGGGCTTCTGGCAAGACATGCCTTCTCTGTGGCAGTGCCTGGCTGCTGCAAAGGGTCAGGACCCAGGAGGCCCAGAGCAGCGCGCAGAATGGACGTTCCTCCTTCTGGCCAGACAGCAGGCAGCCTTCTGGGGGAACTTGTAGCCACAGGAGGTGGCATGTGCAGGGTGCTGGCGGGCAGCAGACAAAGGGCGTGGGTAGGCCCAGGGGGACTGCACCCAGACTGCCTCTTAGGAACAGGGGTTCCCGGGGTGCACGAGAGACTGGAGGGCAAACCCTCCTGATGCAGTCCACGGAGACCCCTGGGAGGGGAAGGGGGCAGCACCAGACCAGCACAAAGCCGTGGTCTTGCTCTTCCTCCCGTGTTAGCTGGGACCACTGCAGAAGCTGGTCTCCAGGCCTTCTTCCACAGGCTGCTGGGGCAGTCAGTGTGTAGCCCCTGGGACTACCCTCCCCAGGAGACGTTCCAGGCCTGTCCCACAGACACGGGCAGCCCTGTCTGCGGTGGCATTCCTCGGTGGCGATGCTGTAGCGTCCTGCTTGAAGCGGTTCGCCAGGCCCTTTCCTCTTCTGCGGGAATGTGGGAGGAGGAGGATGTTAGGCGTCAGTTTCTAGTGGGGAGGGTGGGGCTTCGGATCGGCATCTGGACGGTCAGTGTTAGTGAGGGACTGTGGAGCAGACCCTCAGTGCTGACGCCTGGCCGGGCTGCCGCGGTGCTGTCAGAGCCGTGAGCACTGCCGGGGTGCCTGCTGTGACGCGGACACCATTTGCTCCCCCGGCGTGAGCTGGGGGTGGGAGCAGCGGGCAGCTCGGTCACTCTCCCCTCGTCCGTCCTTCCAGCGCACGTGTGTCCTACTTCGCAGTGTTTGATGGACACGGAGGGATTCGAGCCTCAAAATTCGCGGCACAGCATCTCCATCAGAACCTGATCAGGAGGTTTCCCAAAGGTGAGACAGACACAAACCCTGCCTGTACTGGCTCAAGGGCCTGGGTGGGCACAGTGGCTCCGTGCGCTTTGTGGAGGGTCCGGCAATTCTAGAGTGGCGGGCCTGCCGGAGCCCCCGTGGGAGTGGGTGATGTGGGTGTTCCCCAGCGAGGCGTCCCAGACTCCCAGACTGCCCAGGGCAGAGGGCGCCTTCCCCCGCTGAGCCGGGCTCTCGGTCCCTGTCCCCTCGGACAGGCGACGTCGCCAGTGTGGAGAAGACCGTGAAGCGCTGTCTGCTGGACACCTTCAAGCACACAGACGAAGAGTTCCTCAGGCAGGCCTCGAGCCAGTAAGTGTGCCGGGGAGCATCCCCGCCCGCCTCCCGTGCTCCGTCCTGGGATGGAGCCAGGGCCCGGCGCCGAGGCCCAGCGCGGGAACAAGGGAAGGAGCAGGGAATGGTCTGCCCTTGGGTCCCTCTGAGGTCTGAGCCGGGTCCCTGGGAAGCCTGAGGGAGCCGGCCATGCTCCCGTGCTCCACCCTGCGCTTTGTGTGCGAGGTCCGGCCGGCCGGCCTGGGTGACTGTCGCTGTCTCCCCAGGAAGCCCGCCTGGAAGGATGGGTCCACTGCCACGTGTGTCCTGGCTGTCGACAACACGCTGTACATCGCCAACCTTGGAGATAGTCGGGTGTGTGGCGGGCAGGTGGGGGTGGCTGTTGGGCAGCCCCTCCCTCCCAGGTGTGTTGGGCGCCTGTGTGCTGCAGATGGTGCTGTGCAGTCTTGGGGGAGGAGGTGGGCCTGTGGTGGTGTCTGGGCGTCTCCTGGCCTCGAGGCAGGGAATGAGCTGCTTGACAGGTGGCCTCGCACCGAGCCGCAGCTGAAAGCCGGGGGCTTCGCGGGTCCTTGGGGGCTGGCTTCAGGACCATGGTCAGCACTAGTGGGCTGTCAGCCTCCAGCTCGGGCAGTCACAAAGGAAGGAAGGCCCCCTCCCTCCCCGCCAGGACACACACAGCCTCTTTGGACGCTGCTGTCAGTGGGTGACTGCTGGTAAATTGTCTTGATTCACTCGTGTTTTGAACAAGTTGATTCAGAGATCTCTGAGGGAAATTGGCATCCAAAAAGGAACAAATTTTGGGGGTCAGAAACCCCCTTCCATTCTGGGCCCTGCAATGGGACTCTAGGACAGCCGCCCCTCCTGAAATGGGTGCGGTGACTCCACCCCAGTGGTGGCGATGCCCACACCAAGAGCTTTGGCGGGTTCACCACGGGCGCAGAGGAGGGACTGAGCCCCTCTTGGGCCTCCCAGATGCAGTGTGATTCTTGCTGTGGGGTCTCCCTTACCCACCCTGCTGTGTGTGGCCAGTGCCTTGATGAGCTTCCAGCTGCTCTCTGGGGCCCGGGCGGGTGGACAGGCTGTCCTGTCTCGTGACCTGAGCGCCCCCTGCAGGCCATCCTGTGCCGCTACAACGAGGAGAGCCGGAAGCACGGGGCACTGAGCCTCAGCAAGGAGCACACCCCGACCCAGTACGAGGAGCGTATGCGGATCCAGAAGGCCGGGGGCAACGTCCGGTGAGGCCACCGCGCGGGGGCCGGCTGCGGGCCTGGGCACTTGTGGGTGAGCCTCTGAGGGAGGGGGAGGGGGAGGAGGCTGTGGGCCCGGGGCAGCTGTTTTCGCCCCCTTCCTCCCAGGGGTAAATAATGGCTGACGGCGCTGAGGACAGAGGCTTGGGTGCCCCGGCCCCTCTGACCCGTGGGCCTGGGCTCTCAGGTGCTGACGCTGGTTCTGTCTGCCTGGGGCCCTGTGGGGTCCTTGTCGGGGCACTTGGTCTGGGGAGCCAGGCACCCCCAGTGGAGTCTGGACTGGACTCTGGGGTTTGCGTGGGGCAAGCTCTCAGAGGGTGAAACACTGGTCCTGAGTCCTCGGCCAGTTCAGAACTTCCGTCACGGTCGGCCTGGGAATGGGTCGCCCTCATCCTCATGGGTGTGTAGCTTTCACACCTCATGGGCAGGTGCGGGACCTCACAGGGCCTTGTGCCGCACAAGGTGTGCTACCACCTGACCCCAATGACCTTCAAGGGCCCACCTGCAGTAGCCTCTAACGGCTCCTTTCAGTGAGGTGCCGTGAACCTCAGCCGCCCAAAGCTGAGCAGGCCATGAGAGTGGGTGAGCACACACACTTGTGTACGACAGGGTCAGGGCACAGCATCCTTCAGGGGTGCCAGGACACGGTCAGCTTCCCCCATGGAGCCACTTCACAGCTGCGCCCTGTGGGCAGCATCTCACAGGCCAGTGGGGGCTGGGCTGAACCGACAGATGTGAACCAGCAGGCGGTCCCATCCTGGCTTCTGGCCTTCATAGGCCCACCTGCTTGGGGGGAGTGGGGAGTGTCTCACCTTCCCTGGCACATAGGACCTCCCTCCCTGTGGGCACTTCAGGACAGTGCTGAGCCCTGGCACAGCCTCCTGACAGGTGGGTGGAGTTGGTGCTGCTCAAACACCCCGCCCCAAGGTCCGGTGCATGTCCCTTGAGGTTGGGACTGCTAGCGCTCCAGTGCCCATGTCTCAGGAGGAAATTCAGTTCCTCAGACAGTGGCACCATTTGTCCCTGCCATTGTGTAAGTCCCCAGAGGCCTGGCCCTGCCTTCCCCGTGCCGTTTCTCCACCTCTGTTCTTGGTGCCATGGGACATGCCCTGCAGGTGAGGCTGAGCGTCCTGCCGTTGCAGGGACGGGCGTGTCCTGGGCGTGCTGGAGGTGTCGCGCTCCATCGGTGATGGGCAGTACAAGCGCTGCGGGGTCACCTCTGTGCCCGACATCCGGCGCTGCCAGCTGACCCCTAACGACAGGTAAGTCCCTGCCAGAGGGTACCTGTCTGCCCCTCCCAGATCCCTGCTTCCCTGCCTGCCTGGCTCCTGTGTGTTTGGCTGCAGGGCTGGACCTGTGCTGAGCTCTGGGAGTGGAGGCCAGAGGGTGGGGTGGGACTTGGCCAGACAGGGGGACGTGGGGGCGCGTGTGAGGGCCCCGTGTCCCTGCTGAGCAGCTTGAATGGCGGGTGGTTTTGGAAGAGTCTGTTCTTGGCTCCTCCCTCTGGCCCTCCTGAAGGCATCTTAGCAGGAAATGGTTAGCAAGCCCCGTGGGACGGAGGTGGGGCAGAGAGGTGGGCTCAGGAGTGAGGACTGAAGGGGCGGATGGGAGAAGGGACCGCTCCCAGCCCTTCTGTACTCGCACCTTGTAGGTTCATTTTGCTGGCCTGTGACGGCCTCTTCAAGGTCTTCACTCCAGAAGAAGCTGTGAACTTCATCATGTCCTGCCTAGAGGTAATTCCCTTGTTCCCTGGCAGCATCAGCCCTTGGTCACCTGGCCAGTTGTGGGGAGGCCCTTGGCTGGGGCAGACATTGCGCCCCAAGTCCCCTCCTCCCGGAAGGGACTCTTGTCAGACACCCCCTCCATTGTGCAGGACGAGAAGATCCAGACACGAGAGGGGAAGCCGGCCCTGGACGCCCGCTACGAGGCGGCCTGCAATCGGCTGGCCAGCAAGGCAGTGCAGCGGGGGTCTGCGGACAACGTCACGGTCATGCTGGTGCGCATCGGGCAGTGAGGGGTCGGCGGCGCCCGGCACTGTGTAGCAAGCTCCGGGCTGTAAATAAAGGTTTTGGTTTTTTCCTAGTCCACGGAGTTCCCTCATTCCAGTGCGCAGACATGCTGCCTCGTCCTGCTCAGAAACGGGGGCCGAGGGGACCCCGCGGAGGCCCCAGCACCCTCACCCTTCCGTGTCTGTGTCTAAGAAGGAAAGTTCCAGGGCCTGGCCTCTTTCTCCAAGAGCAAGGCTGGGCTCAGTTCGTGGTGGTGTGCCTCAGACAGGTCTCTGCGGGGGTGGGACTACAGAGATTGCTCGGAATCTGCTCCTCGGGGGCACTCGGTGGGGCCTCTGGTCCCACTGACCCTCAGTGTTCACTCGGGTGGGGGGGGCCACATGTGATAGCAGCAGCAATACAGCGTGGTCACTCTGTCCAGCAAGCCCTCGCCCTGGGTTGGGCTCTGAGAGTGGCTCAGGGCCAGCTGCGGGTGGGGGCATTCCGGACACCAGGGTCAGCTCCTGTGCACCGTTGCCTGGCCCTCACGCAACGCTCAGCCCCAGCAGTGGGTAGAGTTTGATCACACCCCGATCTTGAGAGGAGGTGGAGGGAGAAGGGGTTGGCGTGCGCGTGCCCCATTGCAGCAACGTAGCTGTGACTGAGACAGAAAGGGGCCTCCCTCAGACACAGCCTTCTGCTAAAGAAGAGTGCGCCCTGCTCCCCACCACCAGCTCAGGGTCCCCCCTCCCCGCCCTTTTCTTCCTCTGAAGCCCAGGTGGGCTTGGGACGCTCCAAGGCTCAGGACACGGAAGGCAATCTTCAGCAGTCTTTATTGTGACCCGGGCGGGGCTGCAGCTTCTCCGAGACGAGGTCCCTCCGCACTCTTCCTGAGCCCTGGTGACCACAGAGCACAGCTCTGTGTCCTCAGCACCCCCCAGCCCCGGCTGCAGAAGTACGTCCCCCAGGGGCAGTGTTCTACAATAAATAGTAATCGGCCAGAACCCACACACACGGGAGGAAATGGGACAGATAATGTGGCCTTTCTCAAGGGCCGAAGATAAACTCCGAAAACTATCTGAGCCCAGAGAGGCCGCCCCTGCCTTATCTGCCACGAGGGCAGCACAGGCTGCCTGCTGGGCTTCCTGGTAGGGTGGGGGCCAGGCCTACTGGGAACCCCAGAGCCCACCACACTGCCGGGGCTAGGGGTGGGCACTGGTCTGGCAGCAGGTGTCTGGACTCCTTCAGGCCTGGTGGCCAGCACCTGGTCCTCTGAGTCAAGGGCTGACACTGTGACCTCCATGCCCAGCACCTACCACTGTCCTAATCGGAGTGACCTAGGGACTCGGCTTCCTGGGCATCTCAGTGGGACAGTTGCTATGAGCCCTGGCTTGGGTGGGAGCCACCCCTGGATACAGGAATGTATTCAGTCTCATCTACTGGACACGTCTTGGCCACGGGCCAGAGCTGCCCCCCTCGGAAGCGAGTGGCCAGCTAGGTCTTGGGGACTTGCCAAGGGGAAGGTGTAGCCTGCCTACAGGGCACTGTCTGCAGATGCTGTCCCCACGGCTCGTGGTCCTCGAAGGCCATGGGGGTGTCTGCAGGACAGGTCTGGCTGCTGAGCTTGATGGGCTCGCCGACCTTCCATCGGGCTGTGGGCGCCCATGGGGATGGGCCAGGGGACGCTTCCTGAGCAACAGCCAGGAGATGTCCACCTTCAAAGATGCTCTCTGAAGTGTCCTGCGCCCCCAGGCTCCATGTCCCCTCAGGCTGTGGTGTGGCACTGCTCTGGAAGGAGCTGTGTCCACTGGGGAGGGGGCCGTGGGAACCTCTCACTGGCCCAGCAGGATGGCGCTGAAGCGAGAGCCGCTGCACACGGTGAGGGGCGCCCTGCTGCTGTTGTCCACAAAGACGGAGGTGTACTGCCCAGGCTGCAGGACGGGGGGACAGACAGATGGACAAGGGGCCTCAGCAGGCCGCCCTTCCCTGCTCAGTCCTCTGGGACAGGTGACTCAGGACAGATACTCAGACACCTAGCAGGCCTCTCTGGGACTGCACTGGCCAGATGGGACGAGTCCAGGACACAAGGTCCCCAGACAGACCCCCCAGGTCAGGCGCCTCAGCAGATGCTGTAGCAGCTGGTGGGTGGCCCTGGGCCAGGGAGTCCCAGGCCACCGACCTCAGGAAGGGCCCTATCTGGCTGCCCTGAGGGTTTGGGGAGGCCCGGCTGGCGCTGGGTCAGGTGCCGGGCTGTGAACTACAAGTCGGCCATCCAGGAAGGATTGTTAGGCTTTTCTGTAAGAGTGAATCTCAGCCACCACATGTGAGGTCCTGTGAAGTTGCTGTGGAGGAGTGAGGGACACCCACCCGGGGCTTCACCCCACAGAATGGGGGACGAGCCAGAGCTTTGGGGTACAGTGGGCCAGTGTTAGACTTGGTTCCGCCCCCGCCCCCCCATGTTGGGCCTGTGGTCTGAGCTCTCTGCACCCCTGCCCCGCCCCTGGAACCTCACGCACCTGCAGGAACAGGACCCCGCTGGTGGCTATGGTGAAGAGGTCACTGCTGTGCGCCAGCCCCACGATGGTCTGCAGAGAGCTGTGGCCACAGAGAAGCCTTCAGCTGGCCCAGCCCTCTGCCCCCGCAGAGCCACGTGTGTCCCACCCCTACCCCCTGCCCCAGCAAGTCCACAGGGCCGAAGCCCAGGCGGAGGGCAGTGTGGAGGGCCAGTTGCACTGTGGAGATGAGAGGAGGGGTTCTCGCCACCACCTGCTTCTGCTCTGCCTGACGCCCCCAAGAACCACACGTAGGGGAGCCCCTGCCCAAGGGCCCCGCTGCAGGTGGAGGGAAGGAGGGAGGCAGGTGGCTGGGAAGGGCCAGGGGTCAGTGACCCTCCACCCCTTCCCCAAATAAATAAGCCCTGGGCCACTGGCAGTGATCAGGCCACGCTGGCAGTGGGAATGGAGAGGGGGCCAGGGTCTTTCAAGTGCGCAGGGTGGAGGAGGGTGGAGTGGGGCTAGAGGGGCCTGGGGTCTTCCCTCTACCCGCCCCCACGCCCCCCCCACTCACTGGTGATGACACTGGGACTGGATGCAGACTAGCAGGCGCAGGTAATCCCGGGCGAGCGGTGGCCTCCGCCCCACGGCGAATGCTGTCGGGGGGTACGAGTAGGTCAGCCTCCGAGGCAGGCCGTGTAAGTGGACGGGGCCTCGGGCACGGGCGGCGGGGAACTCCAGGGCGGGGCGGGGTCCCGGGCCTCACCCACGTGCAGCGCCACTGAGAATGAGTAGAAGCCGCCCACTGGCGCTGTGTACTGGCCGCTGGTCAGGTTCAGGCCTGGGCCACGACTGAAGGGGTGCTCGGCGACAAGCTGCGGGCAGGGGAGCGGTCACCAGGGTCGCCGCTCCCCGGGGGCCCAGCTGGCACCGCCCTGCGGACTCACCACTTGGTAATGGCCAAGCTGGTGCAGCGAGTGGCCTTCGACCGGCGTATCCCAGTGCAGGTGGCAGCAGAAGGCCGCGGCGACGCGCGGCGGGTGGGACCTCAGACGCTCGGTCAGCAGGGCCAGAACGCTGTCTGCTGCCGCCGTCCCCACCGTCTCCTCCAGGTCCTCGTGGACCCAGGTGGTCGGGTGCAGGGTCACAGGCTCGGGCTCTGGGTCCTCCCGCTGCCGCAGGGCATCTGTGGACAGCAGGGCCATTGTTGGCACACCAGAATCAGGAGACCCCTGACTGCCCCCCCGGCTACTCCTGAAGCACACGTGCCAGAGCCCAGGAGACCCCGAGACACGGCCTCTTGTCCTGTTGGCCACCTGGAGACTCTGGGTGGCCACCCACCCTTCCCACCGTAGTAACCATGCCCGTGTACAGCAGCTCTGGGGCACATGAGATGATCTGTTTTACCCCGGATTCACAGGGCACAGCTGGTCCCCGGGGCCTCCACCACTCAGGGCCCAGGGCCTTCCTGGGCAGAAGCTGCTGGCTTCCTGCCACAGATCAGGCCTGCTAGTAGCCGGCAGTGGACCCTTGAAAGGGCGGGCGGTGAAGTGTTCATTCCACACCGACTGCGTCCCAGTCCTGGGATCTCACAGGGGCAGTCCCTCAGGTCCGTAGGGCCCTTGGAGCTGGACTCGCATCCAGGGTAGTGAGCTGGTTTTTTTTTTTTTTTTTGGGGGGGGGGTTGGGGGGTTTTTGAAGTTGGATTGAGAGAGGAGAACAGAGTCCATAAAACAAGATGAAAATCAAGCCCACTGCCGCTGAACCAACTGCAATTCAGGGCCACCCTGTGAGGGTTTTGGAGAGAGCAGAGAACTGCTGGTGTACTCCCTGAGGCGGAGAAAGAGCGTGTTCTGCCAAGTGAGCCCCCTCCCTCAGACTCTTGGAAGAGTGGGGGCAAGGTGTACTGTGGCTGGTGCCCTGGGGCCTCTGCCAGCCTGGGGCGTGGGTGGCCGGGGTCTCAGCGTGTGTTGCACCCAAGCACCTAGTCCCCCACTGCCTCTGGCTCTGGGCAGACACGGGGGTGTCCGAGCAGCACGGTGGGCCCCTTGGCTGTGCACATGACAGGCGGCTTTTGTGGTCAGCTGCTCTGGGAGCCTCTGGGGCCATCCTGGCTGCTTAGGTGGGCGTCTTGTGAGTGCATCTCCCTACCTTTCAGCAGTTGCTGGAACTCCCTCAGAAGCACCTCTGACGTGATGATGGCCCCCGGGGGCCCTTGAGGGCCGGGGGGTCCCGGGGGGCCAGGCAGGCCCAGCTGAAAGGAAGGACCGAGGCAGTGAGGGCACCTGAGAAGGCCCCGGGACCCAGGCTTGACCCCAGCAGGAGGGCCAGAGTCCAAGGTGGGAGCAGCAGCTGCTGGGGACCCCCGGCTGAGCAGTGGGGCCATCAGGAGGGGGCTGCTGGGCTGCACTTGGGTGTCTGGGGCCCTGACCTGGGTCTTGTCCCCCTCCCTGCACCCGGCCCAGGAAGTGGTCTGTGTGGTGCTGGAGAAGGGCAGGGTGGACCCTCTCACATGCATGGTCATTCTCACCCACACACATGCACACCCAAACACATGGGCTCACTCTCGGACACGGTCATGCCCCGTCATACCACTGTCTTACACATGTTCTCACACACAGTCACATACACTCACCCAGACGCTCACGTGCTCACACAGCCACACCTGCATTCACTGTCACACACATACACTCACACAGGATCATGCATCTGCCCACCTTTGGCCTCCTGGCCTTCCCTCGGCCCCGCCTCCTGCCATTGACGCCCCTGTCGCTCTGCTGCAGGAAGAACATCCAGGAGTCCCTGGGGTCCACGGCATGTACCTGCTTGGTGGTGGGCTCCTGGAACACAGCCAGCCCCGGGTTGAGCCCTGTTGCCTCCCCACTTGGCCCCAGTGCTGCTCCGAGCCCCTCAAAGGCAGTACCCCCAAACCTTACTCCCTCCCCTCTCAGCACCTGGGACTACTCTGGGCGAACCAGATGGGAGTTCTAACCCCACCCCCACCCCTGCACCACCACACGCCTGTCCTCAGCACGAGGTGGGGTGAGAAGCTCTTCCTGCAGAGTCACTGGGAAGTGGGTGTCCAGGAATGACCTCCACCTTCCAGCAGATGCCCCCTGAACCTGGCGGCTCAGCTCCAAGGGTGATGCCAAGCACATTTTTAAGGTTCCTGGGGCCACTTGACTCAAGCATGGGGGATGAGGTTTCCAGAAACATCCATTCCCTCCCGTGTCCCCATCCTACCCAGTGCCGACGCTCGGGCATTGTGGAGAGAGCCTCCTGGACAGGGGCCTAGGAAGGTCCAGGCTCTGGGCAGACCCCCCAGCTGGGAAGCTGTCAGACTAAGGGGGAACTCAATGAAGCAGTAGGCGCCATCTCTGGGGGCCCAGGAGGGACAGTGGTGCTCTGGGGCTGGCCGGGCCCTTGGGTCAGAGAAAGGTGAGGCCCAAGCCCTCCCCAGCTACCCCATAGAACCACCCTGCCTCCGGCAGTGTGCCCAGGTGGGCGCGTGCCCAAGTGGAGGGCCGTGAGGATGCCCACTGTAGCACGGAGGAGGCGGTCTGGGCTCTCCTGCCTTCTCTCTGGGCCCGGCTTCTCTCTGAGCAATGGAGACACCGAACCTCAAGTCCACCTCTGGCCACACTCGGGTGTGTGGGGTATTCTGGGAGGCTGGGCTTGAGGGAGGGCAGGACTGGGCCTGCGACACCTACCTGGGCTGGACTAGGAAGCTGGGGACCCTCCTTGACCCTACCCACAAGAGGCTCCCAGCAGAGCCCCACCCGGAAGCACGCTGGTCCTCTGCAGGTGCCCAGGGTCAGGGGTACCCACTGGTGACAGCCCAACAGCCAGCTGCCCTGCCCCACCTGGATGGGCTCTGCCCTCGGCCTGCGGGGAGTGCCTGGGTGAGGTTGGGGGGGTCAGACAGTGTGAAGAAAAGTCACAGCCATCCCCTGTTCGGACCCCCTCCCCCCCAGACCCACATCAAAGAGATTCACAGGCTCCCAAAGGAGGGCAGAGCTAGCGCCTCACGGCCTTGGGCTTCGTCCTGTGCGTCAGGCACTTAACCCATCGCGCCACCAGGCTCGTCACACCCAATCCCAAACTCACTGCCATCCAGTGATGCCCGCGCGGCTGGTGGCTTTCAACGGCTGACCCGTGGCCAGCAGCCCGCGGGCAGGGGCTCTGTAAAACGGGCCCGGGAGGCGCGGCGGCGCGGCGCTCGGCCGCCAGCCCGTGTTCGGCGGCGGAAAGGGCGGGTGGCTCTCCACCTAGGAGGGGGCCGCTCCGGCGCGCCCACGGGGGCCCCACTTTGGAACGGGGGGGGGGGTCCTTCCTGCCAGCTCGGCTCCTCCGGGGAAACGGAGCCCGGCGTCTTACCGGGCGCACGCGGCCCTCCCCGGGGCCCGCGGGCAGCTCGTTCCCGGGCAGCGGCTCCTGGGGGGCGCGTGGGCCCGGTCGCGGGGACACCAGACCCGAGGTGGCGGCGACGGCGGCGGCCAGGAGGCCGCACACCAGCAGCGGCCGCGCTCCGGCGCGAGGGTGGCCCGGGGCCATGCTGGTGGCGGCGTCCCCTGCGGCGCCCAGCTGGCCAGGCGGAGGTGGCTGGCAGCGCCGCCTTATAAAGCATTGGGACCCGAGCCCCGCCTGCCCGCGGCGCCGCTCTGGGCAGGAGGAGAGGCCGCGGGGGGAGGAGCTCAGGACGGGGAGGGGGGGGAAGGGGGTGAGAGTGGGCGCGGACTCTGGGATAGAGGGGGGTGCCAGTGCGCTCCTTAGCATCTGCTTCCAATTCTTCTAGCTTCAGCTTGGGGGGGGGGGGGGAAGCCAGCGTGCCCCCCCCCCCTCCGGCCTCTGGAGTGCCCCTGCTCCTTGCCAGTCCACTGCTGGGACTCAGAGACCACATGCATGTCCTGACTCTCATCTTTCACTGTTTGGGCCAGTGGACAGGAGCAGGGGTGACTCAGTGGCCCCCAGCAGAGCCTTGGGGGGATGCCCTCCCTTTCAGGCTGGAGACCCCAGCGTAGGTTCCTTTGGTTCTTTGTCACCTGGGCACACATGCAGGGGCTTTGGGGTGTCCCTCACCCCGGCAGATACCTCCCTTGCTGGGGCCAGAGCAGAGGGACTGGCCACCATAATCCATGTGCAGGAAGCAGGCTGCTGGTGGCCTGGTGCTCAGCCTAGATCCCCACCCCCAGGCTGGCCTGGTGTGTACCGGCTGCTTCCCTGTCTCCTCCATTGGAGAGGGTCTCACAGGGCAATCTCTCGCCTCGCTGCGAGCTGCCAGTCAGGCTGGCCAAAGAACCATGTGGTGCTCTGCTCGGGGGAATGACGCTTCCTGGGGTCACCAAGCACCAGCTCACCAAGGATTCCAGAGGGGCCTCTTGTTCAGCAGGGGGATTTCACTTTCTCACAGAGTTCAGATTTGGGGGTCACCGAGGCTGCCTGGACCCCTGAAACAATGACTCCGGGAGAGTCTTTGAACCTTAAAACAAACATGTCACGACGTCCCAGGGTTTCTTCAGGCCACGCGACCCTGGGACTCACTCAGGAGAGCGCGGTTGCCTTGAGAGCCTGCTTTTTAAGAGACGGAGTCACGGGGGACGCACATTGCCCCAGGTTCGGCGGGAGGCTTGGGGGACAGTGAGGTTGTATGAATGAGGGAGGGACCGCTCTGCAGAGGTCAGTGAGGACCTGGGTCCTCAGTGTCACCAGGGTCGCTGGAGGATACATGGAGAAACTGTCGGGGACATTCGATTGTGTGTTCTCAAGTGCAGCGAGGGACAGGGGCCTCATACAGGCGACGGGAAGGCCCTCTCTCACAGAGAAGCAGCAGGGATCGCCACCCTGCGGGGTGGATGTGAGTTTCAGCGGCGCCCAGAACTTTGGAAGACAGCTACCTGGCCAACCGACTGGAAGAGGTCCTTATTTGTACCCCGAGAAGGCAGAAATAATTGAACAATCGCACATGCAGGTAAGTTCATTTTGCCGGAAATAAGTTTTAAAATAGTGGCCGCAGCAGAACATCAACAGAGAACTTGCTGGACGTTCACCCCGGGTTCAGAAGGAGGAACAAGGGGTCTCGTGGCCGACATCGGACAGATCTCGGCTGAAAGGGAGGAATAAATACCAGAGAGATGGGTTGTTTTTGTTTGTTTTTTTGTTTTTGTTTTTGGGCATCACTGCTCTCTGGTGGTGGGAGTAGGAGGCCCAGCCCCACTGCTGGAATTGAACCTCCGTCCCAGTGGGCCGCAGTCCCGCGCACAACCACTACGCCACCGGGGCTCAGCCCCGAGAGATGTTTTCTTGTGCTGCGTTCACTGACGCAAAGGCAGTTGACTGCGTGGGCCCTAACAAACAAGACTGGGGATCCCTAGACAGTTCGTCATGCTTGCTCAGAACCTGGGATCTCCAGGGCTTCTAGCCCCTGGCCTGGGGAGGGCGCAGGGCTGTTCCCAGTGGCAAGGCCCCCGTCCGGCCCGTCTGCGATCCCCAGGTGGCTGGCTCAGGGCAGTGGGTGAGAGTGACCACCAAGAACTCTCTTGGGCAAAGTGCAATGCCCACCACTCTTTGTGACCCCCTCTGTGCTGGAGGGCGGGAAGGGGGACCTTACAAGGAGGGAGAGTGGAAAGAGGAGGGGGAGGAGGAAGCAGAAGAATTTGCTACCCTGAGAATTTGTCCCCAGAGTGCCCTGCTGAGTGTCATGCTGCCCCAGGACACATGAGGAGAACTGCAAACTCTGTCTTCTCTTAGACCTTGGACCGATCTAGGAGACAGGAACTGATCCATGGCTTCCTGAGCCCATGCGGGGAGGTGGGGGGGAAGGGGGAGCGAGCCACGAGGAGCATACGAAAGAAGAAAATGCTCTAAAATCGGTAGTGGTGGTGATTGCAGCAGAGCTCTCCTCCATAGGACTGAACTATGGAATTGTGTCCCAAGAAAGGGGGAAAGTAAATAAGGATAACCTGGTTAAAAACCTTAAAAAAAAAAAAAGTGGATGAAATGAGAAAAAGAAAGGTGATTTTCCCAGGACATGCAGCATGCACTCCACAGCGCATCTGGACACAGCAGCAGCCTGCTATCAAGAGGAGGTTGGCTCAGGGGCAGAGGGGACTGTGGGGGACCTGGAACAGGCAGGCCAGGGACTTTGGGGCTTTGCTGGGTCCTGGGTCTCTGTGCTGGGCGGCTGCTGCCAGCTTCTCCCTGTGTCTTGGGGCCCTTTATCTGGGGACCACAGGGCACCGACTCTGCTCACAGAGGGGCTGGCTGTCCTCAGGCGTCATTTCAGAGAAGATGTGCCCTCCAGTTTCTGCGGAACAGCCAGCCACCACTGCCCAGGGCCACACAGCCCACGGCAACAGAGCCGGGCTCAGCGCCAGAGCCAGGCGTCCTGCCCACATGGCACCCTGGTATCTTCTCAAACACACATTTTACTTCTTGGGGTGCTTCCTGGTCTGCTCACAGTTTTGAGCTGGTCCCTGGATGCCCTGTTCACCATCAAACCTTGTCTGGTCCCTTATCCTATGGGGTTTTCATTGGCGAAGGTGGGGAAGTGATTGCCAGGCCTTTCTTCCTAGTCTCCCCAGTCTAGAAGGCCCCTTGAATCCTGTTCCTTGTCGTGACCACAGGCAAACCTTCACTCTTAGACCCATGTGTGGGGCTGGAAACAGAACCTGGTTCTCTGGACGGATGGGGCCCTGGTTGTGTGGTCGTCAAGCACTTGCCTATGATCTGAGAGGTTGATGGTTTGAATCCACCAGCCACTTCACAGGGGGGAATGTCCATCTGCTTCTGTGGACATCACAGTCTTGGGACCCTCCGGTGCAGTTGTTCCTTGTGGCCTAGGGGCTCCTGGAAGCCAAATCCAGTGGGCTTGGGCTTGGTTCGCTGCATGGAGGCTGGGACTTCTCCCATTGCCCTCATTCCTTCTTGTTGGTGCAGGCTCAGCTGAGGCAGAGGAAACGTGGCCTTGCCTCACCCTGAGGCCCAGGGGCTTCCACAGGCCTGGGCTGCTTTCTGGGGGGCTGGGAGGGCTGCACCCAGGATATGTACTGGGCTGAGAGGGGGCCTGGGGTAGCAGGTGAGGCTGGTCACCCTGGACACTGGTCCCTGGGCAGGGTCACAAGGACAAAGGGAAGGGGGTCTTGGGGGGGGTGTGTTTGCTTTTCACTCCAGGGATTTCAGATTCATGTCCCTGGGGTCCCGCTAGTCCCCTCATCATGAGTGACCACAGCCTCACTGGGTCTCAGTGTCTTTCCTCTGCTTGGTGACCATCCCAGCAAAGGGGGCTTCTGAGGAGGCCCCAGGGCCCCTGCTTTGTGCCTCAGGGTGCTGGGTCTATGGTGGGCAGTGATGCAGTGGTGGCTCCAACGCTCGTTGGGACTCCGAAGTCTGACTTCCAGGTGCCACAGGAGGCAGGGTGGCCTGGGGTGCTGGCCTGGGCCTGGAAGCTGGCACCGCTGCTCCCCAGGAAGGGGGATTCATCCTCTGGGGAATGAGGCCAATGTGGGGTGGGGTGGGGGGCCATTGGCTGCAGTGTGACATTGCGCCCCCCCCCCCCCATGAGCTGTTGTCATGTGAAAAAGTTATTTCCCAAACAGTGACCAGTCCTAGTGATGTCATGGCCGGCCCGCCAGAGGTCCAAATCCAATTGGTTCTGGTCTTCCTGGCCGCCACCAGAAGTCCACTCAGGGGCCTGGCCAGGCCCGCGGTTGGGCAGGGCTGTGGGTGTGTTTCCTCCCCCCCCACCCCCCGCCCTCTGTGGCCTCATTCCAAAGCAACTTCCCCTCAGTGGAAGACAGGGATCATGCCTAGGTGGGGTTCAGCTATCACCGGACCCCCTCACTCCCACAGGTTCAGAGACCGGGCAGCACTGGGGGGCTGCATCCCATGGGATGCCTTCTGGGCGGAGCATGGCTGAAGCACTAACCTCATTCCTGGACCTACAGGTCATGGCTGCCTGGTTGCCCGGCCGCCTGTCACCGTCAAGCTGCTCCCAGGATGAAGTCATGGGAATGGGGGCTGCCTTCGTCCTCAGAAACAGTGGGGGCCTGTGGTCAGCTGCGTGTGGCCTGCAGTGGGCAGGCGGGCAGGCTGCGCCGGTCCGTCCAAGCACACGATGTCATCTGGGTCTCCCGTTACAGGCATCGTGCCCCCCACTGCTCAGGGCAGGGGAGTGGCCTCGAGTCGCAGAGTCACCAAATGTGACATACCCTCCAAACCTGGTCCCTGCCTCTGGAGGCCAGAGGACCCCTGGACAGGTCCAACAGGCCCCTCATCCTCTCACTTTTACCTTGGGGTGGGGGATACTTTTTGTGACTGGTCCCCATGCTCTGTCTGGAGTTGTTTAAGGGAGTCTTGGAGGGCAGGTGTGTCAGAAGCTGCTGCCTTTTGTTAAGAACCACGTCCTTCCTCATGGCTGGGATGGACGATGGTTTGTGCCAGCCCTTCTCTGGAGCAGAGGGTATAAATGTGTGTGGACAGTTTGTGGATGGGGAGGGGGGTGTGGGGTGTTGAGTAGTAGATGTCGGAGAGGGGGGAGTTGTCAGGGAAAGGGGAGTCAAAGCCACCATGAGTTTCATACCCTCCGAATGGATACAAAATGTCTCGTGACACAAAATAGACCTCAGCAAAGGCTAATGAGGGCTTAGAGTAGAGGTCTGGGAACTCTAGTGCCCAACGGTCCCCCAGACAGGTCAGTGTGGGGGGTAGGGTGAGACTTGACTTAGGGGTGTGGGTTTTGGGGACTTGGGGGCAAGGCGGGGGGAATCTGGATGGGGACAGTAGGTATGCTTGTCCAATCTCAGGAGCGGTCATCCCCAGTCACTGAGTCGCACTTTGAAAACACTGAGTCGCCGAGAGTTTTATTCTCTGCGCTTTAAAAAAAAATACCACAGTGAGACAACTTTTGAAAAAGAAGCAAAATGAAAAAGAAGAATTCTCAAGTGACCCCACAGTTTAATCCCTAGGTATACATCCTAAGTACTGGGACCCAGGCATTCGCATGCATGTGACTGGTCAGTGCTTCATGATTCAACAGCCCAAAGGTGGAAATGACACGTGTCCCCCAACGAATGAGCAGGCCAACCAAACGAAGCCCGGTGTCCAGCGGAGGACTGCTCAGCGTCTGAAGAGAAGGCCTTCCTGCACATCCTAGGTGGACGGACCTCGAGACCATTACCTGCAGGTCAGTCACAGAGGGATACAGGAGGTACGTATCTGAGACTGCAAGTACGTCCAGCCCAAAGCTTCTTTTGGGTGCAGACAGAGGGAAGGGAGAAGAGGCTCCCTGCTTGGGGGGCCTGCACATCTGCTACAGGTGGTGGGAAAATCTGAAAACAGATCATGGTCATGGCTGGACCAGAGGATGCACGAATGTTGCTCACGTCATGGACAATGTGGAAAAGACAAACTCTTACCTGCATCCTTGTTACCTGCATCCCTACACGCCCCCTAAAAAAAATCAAGTTAAAAATATTGAATTGACAACCATTACACGTGGGGGCTCTGGTGGCACTCGGCGTTAAGCACCAGGTTGGCAGTTCAAACCCTTTGGCGAAAGATGTGGCTGTCCGCCCCTTACCCTTAGAAATGTCCAGCCTCAGACATGCCCTGCAGGGTCCCTGTGAATCATGGGAGTGAGGTCGGTTTGTTGCATATGTGTTTCTTACCTCAAGAAAGCAATTACTAACACGTTACATATAGAATTACCATTAAAACGGCAACAACCCAAAATGTATCCTTTCTGACGCACGGTGACCCCATAGAACAGACCAGAACTGCCCTGCCAGGTCAATCTTCATGGGAACAAATCTCCACAGTTGTCCCCCGTGAAGTGGGCTACCGGCCTTTCAGTTAGAGATTGCGTGCTTAGCCACTGCCCCAGCGCGTCTGTTCCTCGTATCTGCCCAACACAGAGACACACGCGGGGCCATCTCTATAGTGGGTCTCATGCTCACTGCATCCCAACGCCCACCACGGGGTGACCAGCTCCGGCTGCCTGTCCATGTGGCAGGCGCTTGGTGAGGAACGGCCTTCTGATGCCCACTGCCACTAGGAGGGACGCGAACCCAGCCACAGAGAGTGTCCGCCACAGAGGTCACTGCTGATCGCCAGTGGCTCCCCGTGGGGCTGGCTCCCCAAAGCCTGTCGCTCCGGAGCCCCAGCTGCTCCTCCCCTGGAGAAAGAGGGAGGGGGCTGTCGGCTCCGTAAACGGGGACCGGCTCAGAAACCCACAAGCGTCGTTCTGAGCCTGTCCTGCAGGGGCGCTGTGACTCAGCACCCCTCAGCGAGTTCTGGCAGGGCGTGCCCAGCCAGGAGAACCGTCCTCTTGACCGAGACCGTCAGACTGGCAGCCCGTGGGCCGCAGAGGTGATTTTTTGTGGCCCACGATGCTCTGAAATAAAATGAAATTAGAAAAAAAATGCGATGAAGGAAATAGCGCTTAGGGGCGATGGAGGCAGGACGGCAGACGCAATTCCCTTGTTAACCTGTTAGCTACAGATGACGAGCACAATCTCAACATCAAAGCTGCTCATTTTAATTGCGGGGGACACCTCTGGCCTGCACCAGTGCTTCTCAGCCTGTGGTTCAAGACCCCTTTGGGGGTCGAATGACCCTTTGACAGCGGTTGCCGGAGACCGTCAGAAGGCACGTATTTCCAACGGACTTAGGAACTGAGACCCCGCTAGTCTCTCCGTCTCCAGGCGGGTGTGTCCACCTGCAGATACGCCCACCTAGGAGGGTGCAGCGTGAAGCCTGGTAGCCAAGCCACACCACGCTTCCAGACAAGAGTCCACTTATTTGTCATTAGAAATAAGTACTTCACGACACATAATTACATATTGTTTCTGTGATTGCTCACGATGCTTTAATTATGTTCGCCCGTAGCCAGGAAAATCCATTTACATGATGATTCATAACAGTAGCAACATCACAGTTACGAAGTAGCAACAAAATAATTGTGTGGTTGAGGAGTCTCCACAGCACGAGGAGCTGTATGGACGGGTGGAGGCAGTCGGAGGGCTGAGAACCACTGCTCTGGACAGAACAGAACGTGACCTGGGGGTTGCCGGGTCTGGGGGAGGGGAAGTGGGTGTGGCAGCTAAATGGGGGGGCAGCTCTTGGGACCACCACCTGGACCTTCAGGAACTAGCTCAGGATCATGCAGAAGGGGTGTGTGTGTGTGGGGGGGGCAGCCAGGTTGGGGGCCGGAGGTTGGGGGAATGGTCAGGCTGCTGGGGTGTCCAAGAGGGCTCCCACAAGCCCTACCTAGATCCAGGGAGGGTGGGGCCCACTTCGGGCTCGGGCCTTAGAGCTGACTCTGAAAGTGCTGCTGGCCAGGGGGTCTGCCTTTGTGCCTCCAGGGGGAGGGGTGTTTGTGAGGACCCAGCCCAAGTTCAGCTCCAGGGCTGCCCCACCTCTGGCCTGTCCACTGGGCAGAGGTACCCACAGAATCTACGCCTTCCCTTGGCATTGAATCTAACTGCTCGGAGAAGCGCCCCTCCCCGATCCTGCCTCCAGGACCCACATCCCTGGAGCCTCCATGTGGCTGCCCTCCTGGGGTGGTGTCATCAGAAGGCCCTGATGGGACCAAGCTGGCCACAAGTAGCCCTCAGAGCATGCGGGGGCGGGGGGTGGGGAGGGGGGGAATCTGCTTTCAACCAAACGAGCCAGCAAAAACAAAGGCTCCGCTCAAGAAGATGGGGAGACGCGACTTGGGGCCCCCACGGCCCGGGGCCGCTCTGCTAGTGGCGCGGGGCGTCCCCGAAGGGCTGCGTCCACCGCGCCACGTCCAGGTAGACGGCCGAGGCGCCGTGGTAGAGCCAGAGGCGGGGCAGGGCGCCGCGGCGGGTCCAGGCGTCGCGCGTATCGTCGTAGGCCTCCATCTCCACGTGGTAGTCGCCGTCCATGCCCTGCCAGCGGCCCCCGGTCACGTACAGCGCATCCCCCAGCGGCACCAGCGCCCCGTTCTCATGCAGGCTGTGCAGGGGCTGCACCTGTGGTGGGCGGGGCCAGGGGTAGAGGCGGTAGGGCTAGAGGGCGTGGCCAGGACAGATGGGCGGGGCTGAATAGAGAGCAGAGGTGCGGCCAGGGGTGGGGGTCAAGGCCAAAGGACAGGCCAGGGCTGGAGATGTGGCTAAGATAGCAGGGGAGCTGGAGTCAGAGGGCAGGGTCAGGATCAGGGGGCAGAGTCAAGACGGGGTAGGGGGGTGGGTGTCAGGGTTGGGTCAGGACCCGAAGGAAAGGGTGAGCGGTGAGGTCGATGGTGGGTGTCAGTCTGGGCCAGGGTCAGAGCCAGTAGGCAGCAGATAGCGGTCAGGGCCAACAGGAAGTACCGGTGGGGCAGCTGGAGTCCATGGGTGGACTCAGAAGCTATCTAGCCTCCTCAAGTCCATGAGCCCTGCCTCCTACCCCACAGGGGCCCTCTGATTCTCCCAAGGTGAGACCACAGGTGGCCACAGGTGGTTCTGGGTCACATCGCCAGGTGTGCCCTTGGTGGGGACAGACGTGACTCTCCCTGCAGTGATGCAGACAGGACCCTTGTGGACCCCCACTTGACCACATCCTTAGAATGGCCTGCAACAGGGGCTGCCAGGGGAGGCTGGAGGGAGACTCTGGGCTTCTGGAAGGATCGGGGTGGACCTCCACGGGCCCAGAGAGGACTCAGCATGCCCAGTGCCCATCGCCGCTATGACCTGGGTCCAGAGCAGAGCTGTTGTAGCCGAGGAATGTGCTGGGGGCAGCCCTGGTACGGGCATGCCGGCTCCCTCTGCACTCCAAGCCAGGGTCCCCGCCTGTCCTCTGCTGTCCTGCCCAGACCCTCCTTCCTTGGGGAAGGTGGGGTGCAGGGGGAACCCACTCCTGGCCCTCACCGCCTCCCCCTGCCATGGGCAAGCCCAGGGACCCCCGTGGATGAGGCCTTCCGGGGCGCAGGAGGGAGCGTGGGATGGTACCTTCCGCCACAGGTTGGCCCCCGGGTCGTAGACGTAGACCTTCTTGGTGTTGTCTCCGATGAGGTAGAGGGCCCCGTGCAGGTCTGCACAGCGAGGTGATGACAGGTACTTGGGCAGGAAGGGCGAGGCGATCACGCTCCAAGCGTCTGGGGGGATGTGGCAGCTCATGGGGGACAGCAGGGGCAGCCCACACCGCTCCCCCTCCACTGTCCTGCGCTGGGGTGGGGGTCCCACAGGAAAGGCTGTGAGACCCAGGTGATGGGGAGATTGCTCTCGGAGGGTCCTTGGGTAAGCGCCCTTCCGACCCTCAGACTCCTCATCTGTTACCCCATGTGCTCCTTCCATGCGTCGGGGTGCTGCTTCCCAAAGATGCCGGCGGGCGAGGGACTGGTGGACACAGGTGCTGCTCAGCTCATCTCAGGGAGGGGCTTTGGGGGCTCAGAGACTTGACCAAGCCCCAGTTGACCCCTCCCCCTTAGGTCCTCTTGGAGCCCAGAGCTTCTGCCCCATCTGCCCCCCACCTCTGCCTCAGGTAACCAGGCCCATCTGGTTGGACTCAGAGTCCTGTGGGCATTTGACACATGTCAGCTCACAGGCCCCTGTGGTGGTCATGTACCTATGTCAATTTCATGATTGAGATGTAAGGGTGGAGTCTAGCCTGTTCATCTGGAGATAGCCAATGAGTAGCCGATGAGGCCTCTGTGTGGGCATGGCTTTCTCCTGAGACTTCTGGAAAGTTTCGCGGTATTTTCCCACTTGGAGAAGAGAGACTTGAGTCAGTCTCCAAGATGAGGAACCACTGACAAGACAAGATGGCAGCATCTGAGGAGCTGAAGGAGCTGGAGGAGAAGCCACACGGCCTTGCCCTGATGGAGCCAGACCTCTGAAGCTGGAGAAGCCACGTGGAGAGCCCTGCCAGCGCTGAGTTGCTTCTACCACCACTGGATGCTGTTGATGGACCCTGAGCCCTGGAAGCGAGGAGCCGTGGGGAGACCCCTGCTGGCACCGGGACTCTGCACCCACTGACCTGTGACTTCGTGAGTCGGAAGGAGATGTTATAGGTATCGGGCATATTTGCTAATATCGGATTTATGACCTTGGACTGGACTGGGTTGGGACGCTTTCTCAATGTTCCATTCCTTTTGTATATAAGCAATTCCCTTATATCCATATGCGTGTCTATGAATTTGCTTCTCTAGTTTATCTGGACTAACACAGTCCCCTGGCCCAAGTTTTCAGGTGAGTGCCTGGCTGGGAGGGCATCGCAGGAGTAAGGGCAGGCTGGGCCTCAGCTCCCATCCCACTCCAGAGCCTGCCATGCAGCCATCCCAGACCGGGAGTCGGTGCCCTGCTGGCACCCAGCTCCAGGCAGCTCCTCCTGGTCCTGCCTCCACCATGCATCAGTCACACCTGTGACCAAGCTGTACTCAGAGCCCCCTTCCCCCCCCCACACACACACCTGGGACTGGACAGTAGCACTTCAGGGCGGGTCCTGAGCTGTGCTCCCCGTCCTGCCCACCCCACTCTGACAGCTCCTGACATGGGAGGTCGGGTTGGGGCACTGCAGGGAGCACCCCAGGGCTTCTTGTCATGTTCTCACCCTTACTCCACCCCTGGCACCTGGCATCAGGTTATAGCACTGCAGGGAGGGTCTCGTGAGCCCCCCATCTCCCCGCTCCCTACAGTCCTGCACCTGTGAGTGGGCTGTAGTGTTCCTGGCACCCCCATGCCCCCTGTGTTCCCACCCCCCAGTGGCAGGGCTGTAGCCCTGCAGGACCAATGCATTGGCACCCCCATGCCCCCCTCCCATGCCCCCACGCCCCAATCACCTGTGGTGGGGCTGTAGCACTGCAGGGCCAGCGCATTGTACTTGCAGGCACTGGAACCAACCAGGTAGAGGCGGCCCTGGCAGCCGGCGGCTGAGAAGTTGCTGACGTACTTCAGGGCTGGGCTCACGGGCGTCCAGCCGTCGGTGAAGGGGTCATAGCGCTCCACCTCCACCATGTCCAGGGCAGTGCCTGTGGAAAGGGACAGGCTGCAGTGGATGAGGGAAGGGAGGCAGAAAGCCCTGAGCCCCAGGTGGGAACAGGAGCTGGGACTGCAGCAGGCATGTCACCTCCTCCCTGAGTCCCTGGGTCTCTGCTCCTCCCCAGGTGCTGCCTCCAGAGTCTAGAACTAAGGACAGCAGAGTCCTGTCTTCATGAGACACCCCGGGGACCCAGGTGCTCCTAGCTTATAGCAGCCACTGAGAACAGACCAGTGGTCACCAGTCACATGCATCTGTCTCTCCCTCCCACCCCCCGCACTCCCCTAGTGGTTGGCCTAGCTGCTGGACTGGCTGTGTCATTAGCCTGGGGCTGGGGGATAAGACAGGGTCCCCGCCCTCAGGTTCCGGGAGTGAACAGAGTGACAGCAGAGAGCACAAAGTGGGTCCCCTTCCCTGCTGCCACAGCCCTGGAGGGGACCCTGAGTGCAGCCTTTGGCCTCTGCTTCCCCCTTGCCCGGGTAGGACATCACCCCTGCAGGGGGAGGGGCTCGGACAAGGTGGGGTGCCCTGAGGCTCACCCCCAATGGCGTAGATCTCTCCGTGGAGGGCGGCACTGGCATGGTTGGTGCGGGCCTTCAGCATGGGTGCCACCGGTCTCCAGGCAGCCTCCTGCAGCGGGAAGCACCAGGCCTGCGTGGTGGACCAGGTGTCCGTCTTGGAGCCCCGGGAGCCCCCTGTGGGAAAGGGTCTGTCCACACGGGCTCACCCGCCCAGCCTGGGCAGAGCTCCGAGCCTCGGACACCATCTTTACCGACTGGCCATCTTCCATCCCAGACCCAGGCTGGCGTGTGAGCTCAGACTCCCTGCCTCATAGTATGGGTGCCGAATGTCCACTCACGGACCTGACCAAGTTCAACCTGACCCCACCCTCACCGCCACGGGGTCCGTGCTGACTCCGGGGACCCTTCCAGGACAGGGAGCACCGTCCCTGCGAGTTTCCAAGACTCAAACTCTTTCTGGGCGTAGGGAACCCGCGCCGTCTGCCGCAGAGTGGCTGGCTCTGAGCCGCTGGCCTGTGGTTCACCGCTGGGCCTCCAGGGCTCTTACGGGCAGTGTGAGGCCCTCGAAGCCACCACTCCTGGCTACCATCACACGTCTCACCCCAGAGAAGCAGGTCCAGCCGTCCGTGAATGACATGATTCGCCGGCACAACTGGAGAATGCCCCTCCGAATACTTGGGAACTTTTGGCAGGAAAAAAAGTCTCCCCGCACCTGGAGTTTGTGCTAGTGCTGTCGCTCGGCTTTTCATTGGTGGCTTGTAACGTGGGCAGGCCCGGCGAGGCTGTCCGCTAAGCGGGTTAAATGACTCCAGGGCAGTGGGCTCAGGGAGCCCGAGCCTGGGCCAGGCTAAGACGGTGGGTGGGCCAGAGACCTCCAGAACTGGACCCTGTTCTGAGCGCCGGTTCCCCGGCCCCTCAAGTGCCCCTCAGAGGGAGGTGCCCTCCAGGCCGCTCTCACACAGAGTTCCTACAGGGGGCCCTGGGGGCGGGAGCACAGGAGGCCGGCCCACTCTGGGTCCACGTTGGCAAAGCCCACGAGAGTGGGCCTGTGGTTCTCAGTGGCCCACTGTCACATGCACAGTGGGAGCTCATGCTGAAGGCAGTGGCTGCCCGCCTGTGACCCTGCTCACTTGTGGCCCTGCCCACCCGTAACCCTGCCCACCTGTGATCCTGCCCACCTGTGACATAGATGACATTGTTCAGGGCTGCCAGGGAGAAGCCCCACTTGTGGTAGTCGGGAAAGTCAGGGAGTGCCATCCACAGCCCTGGTGGGGGAGAAGAAGAGGAGGGGAGGGTTTGGGCTCCCACTGGGTGGGGGACACAGAGCCCAGAGACTCTGGGAGAGGCCTGAGACCTGCCTGCCCCTCCACGCCTCCCCGAGCAGTGAGCCAGCGCCTCAGGCAGGTGACCCACTGACCCCACACAGACCCATTCTCTCAGAGGGAGAGCTGGACGTGGCCTGACCTGTGGTGCCCCTGCTGGGGATCACACATCTCATGGCCTCCGCACTCCCTCGCTCCCTCGTGGACACCCTGACATCCGTATTTCCCTGGGCAGGGGGGATGAGCCAAATCTAAACTCGCTGCCCCCAAGTCCATTCTGAGTCACCCTGCAGCCCCACAGGACAGACGAGAACCTCCCCTCGGGCTTCTGGGGCTCAGTTTTGGGGGGGTGGGGCATGCAGCAGATCGGCCGGTGGGTTTGAACTGCTGACCTCGCAGTTAGTGGCCCAAGTGTTAACCCACAGAACCGCCAGGGCCCCTTACAGCAGGATGGCTGTGGACCAGCCCTGACCTCGGTGTCCCGCCTGTAGGACGGGAGTGTGGGGGTTCTGTGTGCTGCATGCCGGGGTTCCAGCCTGCCCTCATGGGGGAACTGAGGCGGCAGGGAGACCTGGGGAATTGTCAGGAAGAGGCTGGGAATAATGATGGAAGGTTCCAGAAGTTGAGAAGGCTATGGGTAGGCTCCCGGGAGGGCTTGACTGCTTGCTGTTTACTACTGTGCTTGGGACCCACTGGGAGCCTGCCCGCTGGGCCCCGTGGACAGGACAGAGTGTCCCCCTGACTCATGTCTGTGTCACCCACCCCCTGCTCTGTGGGCAGCTGCTCTCAGGGGGAGCCAGGAGGCCTCCTTTCCTGACGTCAACCCCAAATCCCCTCTCGTCAACTCGGGCAGCTGCCAGCCAATGACGCCACAGGCAGCGGGCAGGGTGGGGACTGGAGGCCATCCCGGAGGCCCAGGAGCCCTGCCAGCAGCATGGGGGCTTTCCAGCAGTGTCCTCTGACCAACGAGGCTGGTCTCTGGTCTCTGCAGAGCTCACTGCCTTCCTGCCTGGGGCCCCTCTGTGGGCCCTCACAGCGAGGAGCTGGCCCAGCTCACAGATGGGGCCGCCGAGGCCCAGGAAGGTGACATGCATGACCTGCTGCAGGGCCAGGCTGGGGCTCCCTACAGTTTGGGGAGGCCCTACAGCTGACCTCTCACCCTCAAAGGGCCTGCACAGCTGCCTGAGCTGGGGCTACCTGGCAGGAAGCAGCCAGCCTGCCCACTCACCTGCGGCCACCCTCCAGCTGTGCACTCAGTGTCCCAGGTCGCTTGACTGCAATGTTGTGGGCCCCCCTTTGAGCTCACACTGGCCAGGGACCAGCCAGCTCCAGGCGGGGGTGGGGGAAGGTGAGGTAGGGGGCACTCACTGGCCTTGGTGCTGTAGAAGGCGAAGTTCCCGGGCTGTGGCGGCAGGTCCTCCTCGGCTTCCTCATCCTCCTCCAGCGCCCGCCCACCTACCACCACCAGCACCTCCTCCAGCCGCCGCGGCAGGGCCAGCAGCACCTGGGGGCAGGGCTGGGGTCAGAGGAGCTGGCACGGGGCAGCGCTGGAGGTTTCTGAGCAGTGAGCCCTGGGTCGTGAGTCTCTGCGTGTATGTGGAGGGCCCACATATGTGCTCTTGTGTGTGGACACGTGTGAGCTTGGGCATGTGCTCAAGCATGTACACATGTGTGGGCATGGGTACATGCATGTATATGCGTGTCCACACATGTGAAGGTGTGCGCCTGTGTGAATGTGTGCATGTGTGTGTGGGACTACATACACACGTGTGCCTATGTGAATGTGGACACACCTGTGTGCTGTGTAGACACGTGTGTGAGTGTGGACACCTGTATATGAGCACAGGCATATATGTTTCTCTGTCTATTCATGGTATGAGAGTATACACACGTGTGTGCCTATGTGAGCATGAACACACATGTACAGAATGTACACATGCATACCAGTCCGTGTGTTTGCACACGTGTGCCTAAGTGAATGTGGACACACCGGTGTGCTGTGTGTACACACATGTGTGAGTGTGTTCACATGTGAGCTTACACACACAGGTCTGTGTATAAACATGTGTGTGGGCATGTACTTGCATGTGTGCTGGCAATGAAGATGGCAGGGAATGCTTGGGCATTCCTGGGGGAGGCAGGGCCAGTGGTCCCAGTGGACCCTGCGCTAGGAGAGGCAATCCCCTCACAACTGTCTCCACACACCTGTCCAAGGGAGGCCCATGGCTGCACGGACTGCCCGTGTGACCTGATGTGATGGGATTTAAGAGGTGTCCCAGGAGAGCAGGGGTCCGGGGGCGTGGCCTGTATCGTTTTACCCTACCAAATGAGAGAGAGAACCCAGCAGGGGGGTGGGGTGGGGTGCAGTGTAGGGGCACTACCACCAGGACGGAGCAGGGTGCAGGGGCCCTGCGCTGGGAGCCTCCCGGACCCTGGGGTCAACAGAGCCTTCCGAGGGACGCCGTTACAGAGAGGTAGAAAGGAGGCAGGGCCTGCCACTGGAGTGGACAGAAGCCTTCCCCAGGACCGTCCGCCCTGAAGTCAGACTTCTGGTCTCCCGCACTGTTGCTAGCACCGCCTGTCCCGGCCATCCCAGGCCACGGGGATGGACCCGCTGACCGGGGGCCTCGGCGGCCCTTCAGCTCCTCTCTCGTCTGCCCCAGCAGACGCTGCCCACACGCGCCCACTCACCTCCTCACGGCCCCGAGCCAGGGCCGCCTGGCACGCCTCGGAGTCCTGGATCAGCGGCTCAGAGGCCAGCAGCTGCTGCACGCAGGGCGAGGGCAGGGCGTCCAGGGGCACCAGGCCAAGCAACTCGGGCAGGTGGGGGGCACGGGCTGGCAGGTCGTGGCGGATCCAGCGCAGCAGGGCCTCGAGCCGGCTCTGCTCGGGCTGGGCCTGCAGCAGGTCGCTGGCCAGGCAGGCGGCCAGCCGCTCGTGGGGCAGCTGCAGGAACTCGTCTTCCTGCGCCACGGCCTCGAAGTTCTCCCGCAGGAAGGCCCAGGCTTTGGCGGCCACGCCCTGCAGGCCCTGCTGCTCCCCGAACTCGCAGATGCCCAGGCAGTTGGCGGCGTCCAGCTGCTGCTGCAGGTAGCGCCCGCAGACCTGCTGGACGGCGGGGAAGTGGAGGCGCGCGGCCGTGCGAGCCAGAGCCTCCACGTTGTCCTGCGTGATGGTTAGCCGGCCTGTGTACACAAAATCCACCAGCTGCCCCACCGCGGCCGCCTCCACCTCCCGCAACTCCACGCGCGCCGAGAAGCTCTCAGCGAAGTCGCCCGCGAACATGGCGTGAAAGTAGGGGCTGCTGAGGGCCAGCAGGCCCCGGTGGCAGGGCAGCTCCTGGCCGCCCACCAGCAACGTGACGTCGGCCAGCTTGGGCTGCGTCCGCAGGCGCCGCAGGCCGTCCAGCATGTCCTGGGCGTGCGAGGGCAGGTGGAAGTCTAGGTCGTCCATGTGGTGCACCATGGCACCTCTGTCTCCTGGCTCTCGGCGACGGACTGGGGTCTGACAAGGTCCTGGGAGACAGGGAGCCAGGTCAGCGTGAGGCGGGGGAGAGGGCACGGACTGCCTCATGCCCCCTAGAGCACTGTCCACCTGGTTGCCTGTCTGTCCACTCATCCCTTGCCTGGGAAGCATCAAGGATGTGCACAGAACTCCCCCACCCTGCCCTCCCTCAAAGCCCGTGTTTTGGTGGGGGGAGGGGCCTTCCAGTCACGTGACTCCCAGCAGACCGCCCCCCCCCGCCCCCCACAAGCAATATAAGGATCCCTCAGCCGGCTCTGTGCCCCCTCGCTAGGAGCCTCTGTGACTGTCTGTCCGTCTATCCTGCTCAGGGTCTTCCTCCCTGTGGCTGGCCTTCCACTCCTCAGACTGAGAATGGCAAGGTCAGAAGTTTGAAACCACCAGCCACTGAGCCCTGGTGGCCTAGTGGTTGTGTGTGGGACTGCGGCCCACAGGGTTGACGGTTCAAATCCAGCAGCAGCTCTCCAGGAGCAAGGCTGGGCTTCCCACTCCCACCAGGGCAGTGATGCCACAAAAACAAACAAAAACAACAAAAAAGAAACCACCAGCCACTCATCGAGGGAGAGACAGGCTTCGACTCTCCCCGTCCCCTCTCAGAGACCCCCAGGCAGTGTCGCTGTGAGTCGGCCGTGCGTTTGACTTGGTTCCACGTCCCCAAGCCCGCTGTCCTTCTGCAAGGATGGGTCCAAGCCGCTCAGGGGCGCTCAGGCTGCTCCGGGATGGAGCCCCGGCTCTCCAGGGGTCCATGCAGCAGTTCGAGTTCTGGTGAAGAACCTCCTTGAAGGGAGGCCAGCTCGCCCCCGGCCTCCAGCCCCCCCCCCCACCTGCTGCTGCACCCACAAGGGGCCCAGGCTGGGGCATCTGAGAGGTGGGGAGCGTGCTCTCTCCACTGACAGTGAGGACAGCAAGGTTCCGCAGGCAGGTTCATCGGCCTCCAGGGCAGATGGGGTTCAACTCTGAGGCCCCGTCATCGCCCTGGCCCTGAGCTCCCTGGGGTCCTCTGCTCCCGGCTCGGCTTGGCGGGGAGGGTGGACATTGGAGAGGTGTCTGCCGCCCCAGTGCGCACGGTCTAGAGTGCAGGAAGTCGTGACGGGCGTGACTTTGCTGGCTCACCTTGGGGTAGGGGTGGGGTCAGTCCTTCCCCCCAACCTGGTCCTGAAGGTGGGGAAGGGGGACTCCCAGCACCCTAGATGATGACACAGAACCAGGCTGGGGACCCCGCTCTGAGCCTGCAGGCCGCTTGCTGAGTGCAGTTGCCAACGGACCAGCCCAGTGGGGAGGGGACTGGCACCCTGAGTTTGTCTGATGGGGGGGCCCTGCGGGAGGGAGGAGCAAGATGGGTTCGGCTGCTGTCGGGAAGGTTGGGCACGCAAGTCCACCTGGAAGACAGGCCTGGCCACCCACAGCCTGAACTCAGCCACTGGGACTGCAGTGACACAGTCACTGGGACCCCATGGCCAGAGCTGCACTGACACATAGCAGGGTCATCGTGAGTCATCCACCTGCTGGCAGTGGACGTGGTTTTTCTTTACTATATTCGGATCGCTGCATCCTCAGAGCCCTCTGCCCACCCTCCTGCCCTCCCAGGAAAGAGGTGAGTGGATGTCCTCTGAGTCACAGGAAAACCCAGACGAGCCCACTGCCCCCACATCACGCTCACTCACACGGACCCCGCAGCACAGGGCAAGCTGCCTCCCTGGGTTCCCAAAGCTGCAATTGTTTATGGGAGCAGAGAGAGAGCCTCATCTTTCTCCCAGGGAGAGACTTTGGTCTCAAACTGCTGGCCTTGTGGTGAGCAGCCCACCATGATACCACTGCATGGCTATGCAGGGCCACACAGGCAACTTCCGTCCACCAGGGGGTGCCTTGAGATGTCCCCAAGGCCAGCACGGGCCCGCGGACTAGCCCGATGGGCAGTGCCCAGGCGCGGGCCTGGCCAGCAGGGAGGCCTATGACACCAGGAGGAGCAGGAATGCTGACAGTGAAAGCTCCAGGTCCGCCTTCCCTCCACCCTCCAGGTGCCTTCCCTGCTGACCACCGGGGTTCTATGGCCAGGGTCGGGCATTGTCCTTTTGGGACTGCGGTGGGGGACGCCCCTCACATTCCAGGCATTGCTATGTGTGCTTGCTCAGCTGCTGCATTTATAGTGGCAGGGGCCAGCCACGTTCCTCAGGGCCTGCGGGGGCATCTGGAAAGGAGAGGGACCCAGGGAGCCTGGCAGTCTCTGCTGATCCCCCACCCTTGCAAGGCCCAGGACAAAACAGTGAAAGACCCTTACCCAGTTCCACTACTGATGACCTGGCCCCCTGCCCCTCTCGAGCCAGACATGCAAGACGCCTACCCGCGGGAGGAAGTGAGCCTGGCTGTGTGTGAGTCTTTCCAGAGCCCCTGGCCATGAACTCTGGAGGTCACGGCGGCCTGGCCACAAGCCTTGAGCCCCAAGCCAGCTTCCCCTGCTCCCCGTTTCTCCCTAGAACCCTGACCTACCTCGGAGATGGCAGCACTCCGTTGCTAAGGTCTGGCTGCCACTGGAATGACGGGCAGTTGAGATGGACGAGGAGAGGGCTGCTGGGTCCCCACGTGGCCAAGGTTATTTTTAGCCTCTGCCTCTGAGAGGGAGGCTGGGGCGGGCGTGGTGTATGAGTGTGCAGGACTGTCAGCCCTCAAAGACTCCCTGGACTCGGGGGTGACCCTCAGCCAGAGCAAAGGGGAACCTGAACCCCTCCAGGGCTGGGCTGAGGTCATCCCAGTCTCCTTCTCTGGAAAGTGGAGTCAGCTCAGGCTGGAGGGGGTGGGGGATGTCCATGGGCACTGGCCCACGGTCCCCATGTGGGCCCTGGGTGGACAGCAGTCGATCTCGAGCCGTGCAGGATGGTCAACCCAGGCTGGAGGGACATGGGGCTGGTGTCGGGGAGGAAACCCCAGGTGGGGCCTGCTGGCAGCTGAGGAATGGGCACAGCACAGCTCTGAGCCCCCCACGGGCATGGGGGCAGCAGTCCCAGCAGGAACGTCCCTGCCTGGGCTGGACCCTGGTCCCCTAGGCCTTGAGGATGGTGAGGGGCTGCACCCTGGGATCTGTGAATTATAGCTTCTCACCTGAGGGACTGCAGGACACGGGAAGGAGGGCCGACAGGCTCCTACCCTCCCCAGTCCTAGTGGAGCAGGGGAGCACCTAGGG